>JAJAGP010003634.1:0-68318 GCA_025084515.1 Ancistrus triradiatus
ACAGTGTCTATTAACAATCACTGATGCCATGTGTAGCATGAGACCCCGGCAGCATTAGCTATAGCAGCATAGCTAGAAAGAGGAGAACTGGTAGGTAACACAGCCAAGAGGGATCACATGAGACATGGCAACCCCACGGGAGGCAGAAGACAGCAACCCAACGTCTCTGATCACCATAAGACTCTTTGACTATGAACCCCCAGCTCTGCCCTTATTCTAAGGCAAGGATGCATGAGTCAAGATCACGAGGACCGAAGCCCAGTTCAGCCAGACCGCCCACTCGACACTCCCGGCTAACGGACAAGGCAGGCAGGCCAGACTAAAATTAATCAACTAAAATGAATCAATTAAAAATATACTACAGTCGCACTTATATACCTGTATATTGTATTTAGAGAATTTAAAAGGTACAGGTATGTGCCGTTTAACACCATCCAATCAATGACTGTTACCTTTAAAGACCGAGGTCTTAACAATTATCATAAATTATAGTAGGAAATAAAAATTTGCCTTTTAACTCTGGATGTTGCAGGTGTAAACAGCCAATCAACGCTGCAGATGCACGACTAGAGGCTGGTGTTTAAGAGCAGAAGTGCATAATTCATGCATGTGCTCAATTTCTCATTAGCTCACATTCAGACTAAAGACTGTTCTAACTTGGTTGATCTGTTTGAATGACTTTACACTGTTTTGTAACAAGCTGTAAATGGTATTCACAAGTGTATGTGTCCGTCCTATTGTAAGTAGTACCACTCCGTTTCTCCCCCACGACCTGTATATTCTCTCTAACCTATAACTCTATAAACTGGTTCACAATTCACTCGTTGACTCTGTTTCATCTGGCTGGTTGTTCTTAATACCTATCAATGCATTTTTGGCCAAGTATATTTGGACATACAAGGAAGTTGTTTCCGGCTGTTGGTATCTCTGTACAAATTACAGAAAACATGCTAAACAGAATTTACAGATTACAAAAGTGAAAAATAGCATAAAAATAGAGTAATATGATACATAAAGTGCAAATGTGGAACCCTGTACTCTGCTCAGTCATGCATCTACTAAGCCAACAGCATCATGTGGTCAGAAACTGGCTCTGACGAAGGACCAGAACAAATTGAGCATGGAGCAAAATGATCAGTTTCCATCTCTGTACCAGTACGTTTGGCATGTATAATGAGGTGGTCATGAGTGTTCACTGTGTTTTAAAATCCAGTTTTCCTAGTGCTGACCATAATCATGGCCATTGTGGTGTAATGGATGCTTATGGCTGGGAAAACAGGAGGGAATTAAAAAATTTGGGTGGATCAGGGTGGTTTTCTGCTTTGTTGCTTGACAGTGCCCCCTCCCCTGTCTTTTTACTTACAGGATTTGAGAAGATAGGAGATGGGGAGGAGGGTGTGAAAAAATAGTCATGATGAGCAGTGAAGCATGATAGGTATACACAGGTGGCCAATTAGGAAATGGGCGTAGCCTCAGAAAAAGTCTTCAAGACTTCTGTTATTCCATAGTGTGTCGTAGGTGATTTAGGAACTTCTCATGACCACCCAAACATCAGTTCAGTCATGGTCCTGTGGTGGAGACTCAGTAATTGGAACACATACAGTACTGTGCAAAAGTCTTAGGCCACTATATATACAGTGATGCTTGAAAGTTTGTGAATCCTTTAGAATGTTCTATATTTCTGAATAAATATGACCTAAAACATCACCAGATTGTCACACAAGTCCTAATGGTAGATAAAGAGAACCCAGTTAAACAAATGAGACAAAAATATTATACTTGGTCATTTATTAATTGAGGAAAATGATCCAATATTACATATTAGTGAGTGGCAAAAGTACGTGAACCTTTGATTCCAGTATCTGGTGTGCAGCAATAACAAACTAAAGGTTTCCTGTAACTGTTGATCAGTCCTGCACACCGGCTTGGAGGAATTTTAGTCCATTCCTCCATACAGAAAAGCTTCAGCTCTGGGATGTTGGTGGGTTTCCTCATATTAGCTGCTCGTTTCAGGTCCTTTCACAACATTTCCATTGGATTATGGTCAGGACTTTGACTTGGCCATTCCAAAACATGAACTTTATTCTTCTTTAACCATTCTTTGGTAGAACGACTTGTGTGCTTAGGGTTGTTGTCTTGCTGCATGACCCACCTTCTCTTGGGATTCAGTTCATGGACAGATGTCCTGACATTTTCCTTTAGAATTCTCTGATATCATTCAGAATTCATTGTTCCATCAATGATGGCAAGCCGTCCTGGCCCAGATGCAGCAAAACAGGCCCAAACCATGATACTACCACCACCATGTTTCACAGATGGGATAAGGTTCTTATGCTGGAATGCAGTGTTTTCCTTTCTCCAAACATATGCTTTTCTTTTAAACCAAAAAAATTCTGTTTTGGTCTCCGTCCACAAAACTTCCTCCCAATAGTCTTATGGCTCGTCCACGTGGCTTAGCAAACTGCAGACGAGCAGACAAGTCTTTTGGAGAGCAGTCGCTTCCTCCTTGCCAATCCTGCCCATGCACACCATTGTTGTTCGTGTTCTATGATGGTGGACTCATGAACATTAACATAGCCAATGTGAGATAGGCCTTTCAGTTTCTTAGAGTTACCCTGGGTCCTTTGTGACCTCGCCACGTTACCACGCCTTGCTCTTGGAGTGACCTTTGTTGGTCGACCACTCCTGGGGAGGGTAACAATGGTCTTAAATTTCCTCCATTTGTACACAATCTGTCTGACTGTGGATTGGTGGAACCTAAACTCTTTAGAGATGGTTTTGTAACCTTTTCCAGCCTGATGAGCATTAACAACTCTTTTTCTGAGCTCCTCAGAAATCTCCTTTGTTCGTGCCATGATACACTTCCACAAACATGTTGTGAAGAGCAGACATTGATAGATCCTGTTCTTTAAATAAAACAGGGTGCCCACTCACACCTGATTGTCATCCCATTGATTGAAAACACCTGACTAATTTCACCTTCAAATGAACTGCTATTCCTAGAGGGTCACATACTTTTGCCGCTCACTAATATGTAATATTCTATAATTTTCCTCAATAAATAAATGACCAAGTATAATATTTTGTCTCATTTGTTTAACTGGGTTCTCTTTATCTACTTTTAGGACTTGTGTGAAAATCTGATGATGTTTTAGGTCATATTTATGCAGAAATATAGAAAATTCTAAAGGGTTCACAAACTTTCAACCACCACTGTACTATATTGTGGACTGGGCCCAGAACATACCATAATACTCTTTTCCACTGCTTTTTTTTAAATTCAATCTTTTAATACTATTTTCTGGTTGTAGTTTAATAAAGAAAGTGAGAAATAAGGATATATGATCATTACACACTGCTAAACCAACGGTGTATCTTAATCTAATCTAATGGGTGCCTAAGACTTTTGCAAATTATTGTGTGTGTATGTATATATCTATCTTGTTTTGTTTAGCTCTTCATTCTGTACATGCATGTTGGAGATAATGGAGAATCTTCACCTCCTGCATAATGTCCATTACCTGTGGCGCCACGAGTGAGAGCTCATAGAGTGCCCAGCGAGTAAGATAAGCGTAATGCTTATATATTTATCACCAATAATCACACTTCTGTTTGTGTGCCAATATGTTCAGGCACAAATAATGAGATGCCTTGCCGAGGCAGGTTTTGAATAGAAAGCCTCCACGTGAACGCCAGCATCCTGGGACTCACGCTCTGGAGGTGAGGAAAACACCATTAGACACATCTAAAGTGCCATTAACAATTTACCAGAATAAAATAGCTTTTCCAATTGATTTGTAAACAGTTATAAGTCTCTTTTTTCATTGCGTACTGGTTTCTTGCTTTGCAACTGCAAATTGTATTGTCTAACGTAGCTGAAGTAGATGTGTGTGCGTGTGTGTGCGCGCCAGAGAGGTTCGAGCTGGTTCCTTTATGTAGTGCATTACAATAGCTTCATGGTTAGAGCGTTCGGTCTTTGAGCACCTTTGTTTTAGAGCTTAATCTGAATCATAATACACTGCACCTCATTTAAAAAGGCCAAAAATGAAGCTACTACTAAGAAAAGAAATATATAAATACGAATATACTTGTATGTTTCATGTATACAATTCACATATACAGTATATTAACATTACTGCGTTTACGTTTTTATTAAAACCCTAATATCCATTGTAACACCTGTGAGCTTAAACTGTCACCAGTAATTTAACATTTGGTAACACAATTCAGTCTGAGGGACAGATCATAGTTCATAAACTGTATGTCTGTTGCATGGCATGACTCATTTACACCTAGGGACAATTTATATTAGCTAATCCACTGGGCAGATACATAGGATGACTAGTACTAACCTCCTGTATCTTTACCTGGAAGCTGCTAGCATTGAAGACATGCAGGTCTCAAACTCTTAGAAGAGCATTCTCTGTTCTCCTGTCCTTGCTAGGTCATTTTTACTAGCTAATCATTCTGTTCTCGAAGTTAGTAGGGGCTTGTGGGAAGGCTATAGCTGGTAATGACCTCCTGTATTAAGTGCCACTTTACAAGCTAACTTGCCAGCAGTGTACCTTGTTAGTTCATTGCATTATTGGTGATGAACCGTCAAAGCTAACACAAAGGTTCTTGGACAGCTCTAGCTAATAACTTCCTGTATTAAATGCACAGGGAAGCTACAGTTATAGAAAGAGTGTTCTCCATTTTCCTGTCCTTGCTAGTTTACTTTATAAGCTAACCATTCTAAGAATTAGAGTTGTGTTCTGCACATTAATAGGAGCCTGCCGAAACTGGTAATGACCTCCTGTATTAACCACAACTTTACAAGCTAACTTGCCAGCAGTGTACCTTGTTAGTCTGTTCTTTACATTTTTGGTGTTGAGAAATAGTTAAAGCTAACACAAAGGTTCTTATGAAAGCTCTATCTAGTAAAAACCTCCAGTATTAACTTCAGAGGGAAGCTAGAGTTAAAGCTAATATCTAGTGTTCTCTGCTTATCTGTGCTTGCTAGCTCATTTTTATAAGCTAATCATTGCCAGAATTGGTCTGTTCTGCAGGTTAGTAGGAGCTTGTAGAAAGGCTATAACTGGTAATGATCTCCTGTATTACCTGTACCTTTACAAGCTAAATTGCTAACATCGTAGCTTGTTAGTCTGTTCTATACATTATTGTTGTTGAGAAACAGTCAAAGCTAACACAAAGGTTCTTAGGAAAGCTCTAGCCAGTAATAACTGCACAGGGTAGCTACAGTTAAAGCTAATAGCGTTCTCTGTCTTGCTAGTTCAGTGCTATTGTACAGGCTACCTTTTCAAGAATAAACCTTCTTAATCTTTTACATTATTGTTGTTGAGAAACAGAGGACAAACACCCCCCAAAAAACAGGAAGGTTCCGTTGAATGTTTGAGCTAATAATAATCACTTCAAATTTGAATCCAACAGGAAGCTGCTAGCATTAAATGGATCTTGAGCTCTTAGTGTTCTCTTCTCTGTTTTGGCAAGTTCATTTAAACAGGATATCTTGATGAGAATTCACATTCTTAGTCTCTCCTTTACAATACATGCTGAGAAACAAACCAAACAAGACAGTTCTATGGAAATGTGCTAACAAGTCACCTGGACGCTGCTAGCATTAAGAGAACAACACATAGGTTCTTAGGAAGGCTCTAGCTAGTAATAACCTCCTGTGTTACCTGCACAGGGAAGCTACAGTTAAAGTTAATAGTGTTCTGTGTTTTCCTGTCCTTGCTAGTTCATTTTTACAAGATAATCCTTCTCAGAATCACAGGTCTGTTCTGCAAATTAATAGGAGCCCATAGGAAGGCTATAGGTGGTAATGACCTCCTATATTAACTGCAACTTTACAAGCTAACTTGCTAGCAATGTTGTTAGTCTGTTCTTTACTGGAGTTGAGAAACAGTCAAAGATAACACACAGGTTCTTAGGAAAGCTCCAGCTAGTAACAACCTCCTTTAACTGCACAGGGAAGCTACAGTTAAAGCTAATAGTTAAAGCTAAAAGCTAGTACAGCTAAAGTGTTCTCCGTTTTCCTGTCTTCGCTAGTTCAGTGCTATTGCACAGGCTAACTTTTCAAGAATTTCAAGAATGAACCTTAACCTGTTCTTTATATTACCGGTGTTAAGAAAAAACAGGAAGGTTCTGAGGAATAGTTTGAGCTAGTAATAATCTGCGTCAGCAGGAAGCTGTTAGCATTAAACGCAACGACTTGAGCTTTTAAAAAGTGTCCACTTATCTGTTCTTGCAAGTTCATGTTAATAGGCTAACTTGATGAGAATTTACCTTTTTAATCTCTTCTTTACAATGCTGATGCTGAGAAACAAAACATACAAGACGGTTCTGTGGAAATGTTCTAGCTACTCGTAACATCTGTATTAATGTGAAGTCACCTGGAAGCTGCTAGCATTAAAGACGATGTCTTAAAATCTTACAAGAGTGATCTCTAATTCTGTTGTTTGTGCAGCCTAAACTGATGAGAATTTAACCAAAGAAAAAGGGAAGGTTCTGTGAAATAATTGCTTGTCATGACTCAGACAGATTTAAGAAGGAACGTGTCAAAGTCAGTTAGGCTTCTTAAATCTTTCTGTAGTGCTTTTTAAAAAAGCAGCTTTTCAGTTTTCTGATAGTTTATATTATCTAAGCCCAAAACCCAAACTGAATAAGCCTAGGGTGATAGTGGCAAGAAAAAAAATGCTAAATGTTATAAGGAAGAAACCTTATGAGGACCAAGACTCATAGCGACCCATCCTCCTTGGGTAAGCTAGATGACATGAAGATTTAAACTAATTTTCTAATTAATAAGTTTATATGAATAGTTTAAATAAATGGAAGCTATGAGAGAACATACAAAAACTATAATCATTAAAATAATAAATACAATATGTAGACTAATATAGATAATGGAATATGACGACACATAAAATAAAGAATATAAAACTATTGCAGATACGACAAGTGTCTTATCTGCATTTTTTAGTCCAAATGGCATTTTATTTATATTTTACATATTAGCTCGTGTGATATCATGATTAAAAGTCATAGGATTTTTTGTTTCTGATATTAAATAATGGTATGATAATCCATTACCAAGAGAGTTGAAGCAATATCAAGCCTAATCCTCACTATCAAATAAAAAATATGTTATATCTTGACATCTATTCCCTTAATAGAATATACAAGAGACTATAGCTTATTATAAAGTTTATGTAAATACACTTTCTCAGTCCAGCCCCCTGTCGCTGTTTGTTTCTAGAACCCGAACATCATTTCCCACATTTACGACTCATGCTCACACTTCAAGGAGACGGGGGACACAAGCAGGGAGGACTTTTATGGGAAGATGTAGATCACTTGCTGGTTGATGATTAAAGATATGATCACCGCTGGATCGGTGCAGAGCACGGCGCATTTATTAACATGCCAACAGATGGGGGCAGGCATTTTTCCCCGGCAAATACTAGTGAAATGGCTCCATGGGTAGCCATATAAAAATGATGCACTGCACCGTTATAGATGCACAAAGATGGAGGAGGAGGATGGAAAGAAACAATACAAGAGGAATAACAACCTGGATTTACTACCTTCACCTCACTGAGTGATCTGTGCTGAACTCTACAACATGGCTGACGCAGCTAAGCTAAAGCAGAAGGAAGGAAGGAACTAAGATGGAAATGTCCCGCTGATGTAGTGCACAGAAACAGAAAGCAGTAACATGTTTGTAGTCATTTCTATAATAAACAGAAAGGAGGAACGTGTGAGAAGGGAAGAAGATCATATTTTTTTAGAAAGAATCAAAAAAGAAGGGAAGGGAAATAAAAGGTTTACCTCTTCTCTGTACCGTTAGGAGGTAGTATTACAAGGGGGAGACTGACTCCTGTTGACTGCTCAGGAATATGTTGAACTTGGACATGACATACTGTATGTTTATTAAAAACCCGTCCTCATGGCATTACTGGTCAAATCCTAACCACAGGAGTGACACACCAGTACTACCCTGTGTTAAAAAACCAGGCTTACTGACCCCACTGACAGGTAAAGCTTAAGGCGGCACTGAAGAATAAAACTTAAAAGAATAAATAAATAAAGAGTCATGTGCTTCGTGTTAGGAAGAAGAGACTGACAAACCATGAGAAGGAATACTAGCATGTTTTTTAACAGACTAGATTGGGAACAAATGGAGGAAAATAAAAAATACCTAATAAAGGAATTTTGGAGCAATGGAAGGAATGAACGGTATTAGTGTTTCATTTAACCTAGAGCAAAGAAATAAACACAAAAGGGACAGAAAAGGGAAGGAGAAAAGAAACAAGCAAGAAAACAAAGGAAGAGTAGCCATGTGGTGATCACTGGTGGCTCAGCGGGTAAGACTGTAGGCTATTAATAGAAAAGCTGCAAGTTTAAGTCCTAGTTCCATCAACTTGCCACTGTTGGGCCCTTGAGGAAGACCTTTTTGTATTTGCTAAGTAATATAAATACAATCATCTAGTGTACTGAAAACTAAGTAAGATAGAAAGAAAGGAAGAAGGAGCAATAACATTTAATCAAACCTAGTGTAAAGAAAGAAACAAGAAGGAAGATGAAGGATCACAGGAAAATAAATAAGTTGTTAGGCAAAAAACAAAGGCTGAAATGTAAGGCAGAGTGATGGCTTTATATCTGATCATGTGTCATCAACAGTAAGACACGAAGAAATAAGGACAGTATGGGCGAATGAAGCAAAAACAAAAGAGAAAGACAGCATTTAAGAAAGAAAGGAACATACAGAAACAAAACAAATAGCTTTAATCTGGTGACAAGAAATATCAAGAAGGAGGAAATTTTAAAAATGACAGAAAAACAAAGAAAGTCAAAGGGTATAAAGTGAATAACGTAGATATATTTTTATATCATATGTCGTGGATCAAGAAGAAACAGAAGAAGATGGCAAATTAAGCCAAATATAAGACAAGGAATAGAGTCAAATAAAATAAAGTGAAAAGTGAAGTAAAAAGGAAAGAAAGAAATCGGGGGGGAAGGCATATTTTTATAATAAATATGAGCAGAATGAGTCAGGGGATATAATAAACAAAAAATAGCCTAAATAAGCATGAAAAAGCCAGAGAAATAATAAAAATTGAAGTGAATAAGAAAGAAAGAAAGAAAGAAAGACATAGAAAGAATGACTGAAAGAATCTATTGTTTTTGTCTAATGCAATGAAAAGACAGACAGACTAGAGGCAATGAAGTCAAACAAAAAAAAAAAAAAAAAAATAAGACAGACTCTACAGTCCATAGGGCAGTGTTTTTGTTAGGATCAATAATTCCCTAGGTCATGAACATTATCTAGTCACAACATCACGCAGTAATATAAACATGGCTGTGCTTATGCAGGTCTCAGTGGAGCTTCACAATCACAGGTTTGTTACCAGACAAACAAGAGCAAACTAATATTCATTATCATATTGATTGAAATAGTTCAGGGTGGTGTAATTTCGGGTTCGATGCCAACATGTGCCGAGAGAGAGAGTAAGAAAGACAGAGACCGAGTGAGAGAGAATGGGCTTACAAAAGAAGAGCATTGTCGCACGGTGACGTCTCTCTCTTCCACTTCATTGGCGGAGTTGATTAAGTTTAAATGAAGCAGACACAGGATAAAAAGTGAGGGCATTGACCAGCAGAAGCCTGCGCCGGGTGCTTTGAAAAAGCCCCGATACATGCGGAAAACGCGAGATTTGCTAAATGCTCTAATCTTCAATGAAATCTAACATCAATAGCTACAGACAAAGTTTGGTAATGAGAGATTCGACCAAGCATGCAGGAGAAGAGAATTAATCCCCCTCCGGCCTAAACTGGGCTCGACTTTGAAGCGGGCTCGTCGGCGCAGATGGTTATCTAAATGCTAAATAAGAAAACGGATTGCACTTTTCACAGCATGCTAATCATTTGTTCGTCTCGTGCACCCATAGATTGGAGTTGTTGATCTGGTGATTAGAACAAGTGAGCAGCAGCCGCTAAATTAAAAGTCAGTCTGTCTCAATATCATCCTGCCAAGCCTGAATAAGATGCAGAGGCAATCCGGTTATTAAAGGTTTCAGTGTCATGTAGGCTGGTGGGTACTCTATAGTTATTAAATGTTATAGGCTGGAGAATATTAAATGACACCATCAGACACTGACCAAGCCAAATGGTGTCCTTGTTTCTAAACAGTTTTTTATTCTTCTAGTTCTGTGAATGATATCATTAAGGTACATAATTAAGTTAGAAGTAAATCTATGCAGTATTCGAATAGACCTTGTACTGGAAAATGGTTAAGAGTGAGCATTCAGATGGCGGGAGCTAAGAAAAAAGGAGTACCGCATATTTCAATTACTTTACATACTTTTAATGATGTCAACAAAATAAGAGCTTATCAGGGGACTTCCTGATTTGACCCGTCTTGCATGTACTGGACAAAACTTCACTAACTTACTCTCACTCTGCGTATCTACTTCTACATATCTGCCTCCTATATGTGGGGGTTTGTAGCTCTTGTAACTGCAGTTGCCTAAAAATAGTTCTATGCTTATGTTTCTTCTAGCACTAGACGCTACATTATTAATATTATATAAATACTAGCTTCTGAACAAAGCAATGTTTAGACCATTTCCCAAGAGGAGGGGTATCTATTGGATATGGAGTGAAGAAGCAATTTTTAAACTCCATCTACAGTACTGTGCTACAGTGGGGCAAAAAAGTATTTAGTCAGCCACTGATTCACAAATTCTCCTACTGAGAAAGATGAGAGAGGTCTGTAATTTTCATCATCAGTACACTTCAGACCTCAATCCCATAGAAAATGTGTGGAGGGAGTTGAAAGTCCGTGTTGCCCCAAAACATCACTGCTCTAGAGGAGATCTGCATGCAGGAATGGGCCAAAATACCAGCTACAGTGTGTGCAAACCTGGTGAAGACTTACAGGAAACGTTTGACCTCTGTCATTGCCACAAAGGTTATGTTAAGTATTTAGTTGAACTTTTGTTATTGACCAAATACTTATTTACCACCATAATTTACAATTCAATTCTTTAAAAATCCTACAACGTGATTTCCTGGATTGTTTTCCTCATTTTGTCTCTCATAGTTGAAGTGTACCTATGATGAAAATTACAGACCTCTCTCATCTTTCTAAGTAGGAGAACTTGCACAATCAGTGGCTGACTAAATGCTTTTTTGCCCCACTGTATATACCAACGCTAAAACAATGACTATATAAAATTATTTCTCAGTGACTATTCGACCCAGTCCAGAGAAGTTTGATCTGGAAATCACTTTTGTTGGAAGAGTAACAGGGTGAAAAGGCTAAGATATGTTAATGCTCACAAAGATTGGAATGAAAATCAGTGGAAAACAGTATTATGGAATGACAAATCCAAGTTTGAAATTCTGGGGTCCAATCGTGAACATTGTGTTATACGTGGTCATTATACCATCGCTACTAACAAATCTAACGGTGGCCTAAGACTTTTGCACAGTACTGTACTTCTTCCATCTCGATACCCACTGATTCACCATCTGTTCACATTTTTTACTTTTTGCAGACTCACTTTCAACTGCTACAATCTTAAATGATACAATCAACACAGTTAAGGGCAGGAGTCTTACTCATAGGCCCTACAGTCTTAGAGACTTAAAAACATTCAACACTCATCAGTGATGCATCAAATTTCAGGATGCCCTTCGATTCTTAAAACATAACGAATCTGGGATTTGGACAGCAAGTTTTCACTTACCCATGGATATATACATGGAATTGGTCTCCCTTTTGTTACTGAACATTCTTCATGTATTTTAATAATATGGCTCCATGCATCTACTGATGTTGGCTCATCCCAGAAGCGTTAGATAGGGCTGAGGTTTGGACTCAGTGAAGCCCCAGTTCCTCCACACAAACGCGGAAATTCCACTTCCACTGCTCCGGAGCTCTAGGTTGCTGTGCTACACACCACTCCAGCTCGATATTGCTCTTGATGATCTTAGGCTTGTGTGTTTGTTCTCAGCCATGGAAACCCAACTGATGATGAGCAGCTCCTTATGTGATGTTGCTTTCAAGGCCTGTTTGGAATTCAGCAGTGAGCTTTACAGCTGAGGAATGATTTGTTTTTAAAAGCATGTACTTCAGTATTTATCATTGCTGAAGCACGGCTTCAACTGATAGTAGCATATGCATCAAATCTCCATATGGATCAAACACCCCTTGGAAAATGAGTCACCTTGCGTGTTTAAGGTGGTAGTAACTTAATGGTCCTGCAGATGGCGTTGCATGCGGATGATCGGGCTATAAATACCTGCAGGGTGTGCAACGGGATTCATAGTCAAGTCAAGTCAAGTCAGATCTATTTATATAGAGCTTTTTACAATGGAGCATTGTCTCAAAGCAACTTTACAAGTTTAGATTATCTCCTAATAACTACGTCCATTCCCAAATTGAACAAGCCTAGGGCGACAGTGGCAAGGAAAAACTCCCTGAGTGTTATAGGAGGAAACCTTGGGAGGACCAAGACTCAAAAAGGGACCCAACCTCCTTGGGCGGCGTAGATGATAAATCTAAGAGTGAAACTAAAGTCATGGAGTCAAAGTTTGAATAAAATGTGAAGTATGCACATCGACATTAAGTGGCCCGGGTATGATGGGGCTGGAGCTGATGACGGAAGCAGCTTGAGTGGAGCTGCAGCGGATGAACATCATGTGTGGGGCTGGAACCGGCACAGGAACACAGCTCAGAGAGAAAACAGATAGAGAAGAGGTGGTACTGTGCATTGATTGTTTCTTTTGATGTGTGGAAAATGGGTCAAAAAGCAGATGTTAATGGTTCCCAAAAAGGAGTGATTGCATTGGGTGTGCCAAAGGGAAGTGTGAAGGACGTAGCTGAATTTGCAGGTGTATCAAATGTTGGCAGTGCCCAAAAAAAAACAGTCTAGAAGAAACTCTCATTTACACACTATTAAGTATTGACTAATTTTTGTCCGGTGAGTATATAAGCAAAGCATAAAGGTCTAGCGGTCTAAAATTGGCTGTTCAGAATATGGAAAGCAAAAGGTATCAGAAGTAGGCTGAATTTGCGTAGAAGGCATAGACATGACAGTTAATAAATATGGAAATACCTGTTGTAAGGTCTGAGGCTTCAAAGTTCGATAGTCATTTGACAGAATGTAAGAAATGTGATTAAATCTTTTTTCTGAGTTCAAACTGGTAGATTAGCACGTTTGCATTGATTGGCTGACACGGAGTTTAGACTCAGAGTTTAGACTCCTTCAGTGGAAGCAGGGACATTCTGTACAGGTAATATGAGTTACTTTTTACAGTATCATTTTAGATGCTCAGTCCACTTGGGTGTGTTTTATATTCTTGTACTTAATTGTTATGCCAATTGCTGCTCAGAGCACACACGACAAAGCGGGGAAAAAACCCACAACTCTTTAAAACAGGAATAATGAGGTTGGGTGGTTATTATTTCGAATTTACTGCAGTGGGATGGTGATAAATGTTGTCAAGCCATGTATGTAGACATGTTTATATTGCTCTTTAAGTAGCTGATGCGTGTGCAAGGGGACTGTAATCCTCGAAGCAAGGCATCCTGTCAAAAATTCCCATCTAATCTGCATGTTTTGTTTCTTAAACAGGCCATGTTAGCTTGTTCTTTCTTCCTCTCAAGCCGACAGGAGATGCAAGCTCAAAGGCAACGTGCCACTTTGCACTGCTGCCTTTGCCCCTTAGCAGCACGTCGGCTGCCGTTTCAACTGTCACTTATTCCCCCCTCGCTCTGTGTTTTTGTCATTTGCTCTATATATTTGTTTGACGCATGTTTCAACTTTGGTATACAGTTTGGGGTCGCAATTATATATATCAACAAAGCAGGAGAGAAAACAGCATGCTGAAGGTAAATTGTGGAGGATATAAACAGGCGGCGGGACGTGTCTGTACAGAGGCTTGCCGGTTTATTATTTATATCCGTGCAGTGTAGTAAATGCAGGATTATTCTTGTTTGTTTACAGTCAGGGACAAGCAGTACCTAAATATAACATGTATTATTCCGAGGTTGGACAATATGACACCTACGCAAATACCTCATCAGTCAAATGTTGCACAAGTAGGGGAACTCTAGTTTGTTTCTACTCTGCATATATTTCGCATTTTGTCTTTATTGCTGTAAAGCAAAGACAAAGTGCAACATGAAACACCTCAGTTCTCAGGATGAAGGGATGTGATGTCACATCTCTCTTTTTTCCTGTTTCTCCACGCACACTCTTATAAAGAGTGTAAATTCCAACCCAGTATTGCACCACAAGATATTACAGATAAGGTATGAAAAATTCACAGTATAATAACACAATTATGTGTACAATTATATAGTTTCAGCTGGAGTCTCGTGCTATACTTGGACAAATGTTCTGTTAATAGACTCTGCGTTTATAGCGTCACTACATATTCTACTTTCTCTCCAAGGTTTTCTTCTGGTACCAGTTCCAGTCCTCACACGAAGATATTATTCTGGTACCAGTTTTAGGTCCACTCAGGCTGTTCTTCTATCATCAGTTCCAGTAATCAGACTGTTGTTTTTTCTGGTACCAGTTCTAGTCCTCACACTAAGATATTCTTCTGGTACCAGTTTTGGGTCCCCTCAGGCTGTTCTTCTATCATCAGTTCCAGTAATCAGACTGATGTTTTTTCTGGTACCAGTTCGAGTTCTCACACCAAGATATTCTTCTGGTACCAGTTTTAGGTCCACTCAGGCTGTTCTTCTCTCATCAGTTCCAGTATTCAGACTGATGTTTTTTCTGGTACCAGTTCCATTCTTCACACTAAGATGTTCTTCCGGTACCAGTTTTGGCTCCACTCAAGCTGTTCTTCTATCATCAGGTCCAGTAATCAGACTGATGTCTTTTCTGGTACCAGTTTCATTCTTCACACTAAGATATTCTTCCGGTACCAGTTTTAGGTCCCCTCAGGCTGTTCTTCTATCATCAGTTCCAGTAATCAGACTGATGTTTTTTTCTGGTACCAGTTCCAGTCCTCACACTAAAATATTCTTCTGGTACCAGTTTTGGGTCCACTCAGGCTGTTCTTCTATCATCAGTTCCAGTAATCAGACTGATGTTTTTTTCTGGTACCAGTTTCATTCTTCACACTAAGATATTCTTCTGGTACCAGTTTTAGGTCCCCTCAGGCTGTTCTTCTATCATCAGTTCCAGTAATCAGACTGATGTTTTTTCTGGTACCAGTTCCAGTCCTCACACTAAAATATTCTTCTGGTACCAGTTTTAGGTCCACTCAGGCTGTTCTTCTATCATCAGGTCCAGTAATCAGACTGTTGTTTTTTCTGGTACCAGTTCCATTCTTCACACTAAGATGTTCTTCCGGTACCAGTTTTGGCTCCACTCAAGCTGTTCTTCTATCATCAGGTCCAGTAATCAGACTGATGTTTTTCCTAGTACCAGTTCTAGTCCTCACACTAAGATATTCTTCTGGTACCAGTTTTGGCTCCACTCAAGCTGTTCTTCTATCATCAGTTCCAGTAATCAGACTGATGTTTTTCCTGGTACCAGTTCTAGTCTTCACACTAAGATATTCTTCTGGTACCAGTTTTAGGTCCACTCAGGCTGTTCTTCTATCATCAGGTCCAGTAATCAGACTGATGTTTTTTCTGGTACCAGTTCCAGTCCTCACACTAAGATATTCTTCTGGTACCAGTTTCGGCTCCACTCAAGCTGTTCTTCCATCATCAGTTCCAGTCCTCATACTGTTACTCAGGCCACATCAAAAGAGTAATAACTCCCCTTCCCCTCCAGCTGACTGAGTATGCCATGCCACCAAAACTTTCCCTCTGAGAACACGAAAACCTACAGTTTACTGGTCTAAATAATGCCAATAACCACTGAATCTCTCTGTTATTATATTTAATATTTCATTTATTTCAAAGTTTTTATTATACTCTTCAGAAACTTGGATTCTCTTTAATTCATCATCATCTATATATGATTATATTATAATATATAGACTTATTAATTAGGTAATTTAGTTTAATACTTACATATACAGTATCATCTTGGCTGCCCAGGTAGGTTGGGTCCCTTTTTGAGTCTTGCTCCTCCCAAGGGTTTTTCTTCATCACATTTAGGGAATTTTTTCCTTTCTACTCTCACCCTAGGTTTGCTCAATTAGGGCTTTGGGCCTAGATAGTTTTGAGCCAACTCTCCGCTGTAAAGATATCATAGTTTACACATGTCAAACTTTCCCATATTCCAAGATTATGGAAATATGTACAGCAGCAGGGCAAGGATTTGTTTATACAGTCAAGAAATACCACATATGAACTAATATTTATTCTCAATGTGGCAGGAAACTGGAGTACCTGAAGAAACCCCACACAGACATGGGGAAAACATGCAAGTTCCACACAGCCAGTCGCCTTGCCAGAACTCAAACTCTGATCTTTTTTTAACACTACTTCTTTTGGGAGCTCCAGCGCCTACCTTCGACAAACACAGGGTGCAAGTGTAAGTGTGTCCACCTCAGTAGAGTGGAACTGAACAAAATAAATAACACTGAACCTGCCCAACCAGAATGGGGTAGAATAAATCAGAACACAGTGGAGCTGGCTACAATAAGAAAAAGAACAGAACAGGACAAAACAGAACAGAATCAAATATAGCTGGGAACAATGGAATGAGAACAATAAAACAAGGCACAATAGAATAAAATTCATAACAATAAAAGTATCAAACATAATCTAACAATATTACACAGAACCAGACAAAAGCAAATCAAACAAGAATTTAGGAGAATGTAGTAGAATATTATTTCTAAATGGATATGGCAAGAATACAACAGGAGAGAATAAATAAAATAGCAGACAATAGAAAATGTTTGTTCTTATAGGAGGTATATATACACTCTTTGATCACTATATCAGGTACATCTCCTTGTTTTTACACTTGTTTCTTCATTGTCCACTTACCATGTAGTTGCACTTTGTAGTTTTACAGTTACAGATTGTAGTCCATCTGTTCTCTTTACTTTGTTAGTCCCCTTTACTTTATACTCTAATGGAAACCAGCACAGATCAGGTCCTATTTATGTGGCGGATCCTCCTCAGCACTGCAGTGACACTGATGTGGTGGTGTGTTGGTGTGTGTTGAGCTGGTATGAGTGGATATGGAGTTTTAGAACGTTAAGGGTAAATGCTTATCTGAACAATTAAAATAAATAAATAAATATCCCACTGGTTTAGTATGTATGATGTAAACCATGTTATGTGACTTAATGTCTTTCTGGAAACTACAGGAAATTTAATATTAACTATTGAATGAATTAAATTTATGTTCAAATTAAATGCAGACAGTTACTGTGTGCCATAACTTTAACTTGTAGTTTTTAAGACGATAACCAAAAATAAGCATGCAATGACATTAAAATCTCCCAGGACGCAAAAGCACGATTGTTTTCTTATATAAACTAAGAAAGAAATGTGAAATCACTCTCTAAACAAATTTTGGGCCATATAATAATTATTAAATAATTTTTAAAAAGAAAAGGATGTTTCTCCTTTATCTCTTATATAGACCCTACAATCTACTTTTTGATTAGAAATATAATATTGATCCCTTTTGTATTATTAAGTCACATTTGTCTGTAATCAAGTAAAATAAAACAGCTGTTAAACAATGTAATATCTACATTTTAATAAATAAAATATTTTAGCTATTACAGTCCTATTTAATCGCAGTTCTGACCCAACTTGATAAAAGTAAAACTCACAGTTTGAAGTGCGCTGCCCCCCTGCGGCCATCACCAGAACTGTCTCTATTTTCTAAGGTTTCAATAAAGCAGGAAGCTTTGGTTTTGCCTTCCAGAGTAAATCATGCGCTGCAAAGCATTCAAACGCAGCACTTTATTTCTGGATCATATTTCATTGGTCCGATTTCATTCCACACGTTTTTTTTCTGCCGCGTTTGAAACGGCTCATTAACACTCCCAAAAAGCGCGGGAAAGAGCACATTGGCGCTGCATTTTATTAAAACCAGCTCAAAGTACTGAGGCTGCTGTTATTTATTTAGAGTGGGAATATGTAAGGGGAGGCATTAACACGTTTTACTCATGAGAGGAGACATTAGTGAAGCGCAGAGGTAATTTAAATGAGATTCGTGCCATCAGATTTCAACTGACATGACAAAGCTGCTGATGGACCAGAAATGAGTGCAAACATTTATCAGGGCTTAAATCAGTACAGTCAAACACATGTTTTACCCCAATACAGATAACACTTAGAATGTTATATAGAATTGAACTGTAAAATTAGCTTCCTGTAATCAAACCTTTTTTTTTTTTGGTAAACCCAACAATCAGATTATTGGCAAAAACAAATTTTGTGCTGCTTCTAGTATCTAGAATATCCAGAACAGTAACAATTAATGCATGTAGCCTATGCTTAGCTTTAGCTCAACATACACACAACTGTATTTAACTTTACATTCAGTACATTCATTTATGACTTTTGTGGAGTCAAAACGGCTGTCAAATTACTGGCAAAATCGATTTTTTTTTCAGTTTCTCTTAGTATCAAGACTATCAAAGTTACAGGTTTAAGATCTGGTTTATAGGTAAAAACACAAATAAGCATGATTTTACCACAAATACAGTAAATTAGCATTTTGGCATCTAGTAGACCGTGTCACTCGTTTAGTTGATATTATGTTTCATGTGGACTGTAATGGGTTTTCCATAATCAGACTGATTTTAAGAGTGTGAAGAAAGTTATGATTTAAGAGTTAGATGCATATATTTATTTGCTGCTACAATATTTTTTCTTATAATATCTATAATATCAAGGACAAGGACAGTTTATAACTAAGAAACATACAAGCATACTTTTACCATAAAACATAGACAATAGAGCATTTACATTTAAATGTCTTTCATTAGACACTTTTAGTGATTTGATATCATGTTTCTTATGAACTGTAGTGTTTTCCATAATCAGATTATCTTTGTTAATGTAAACCTGGTTATTGCCAAAATCTGAATTTGTTCTAGTTTCAGTTTTTCTAAAATTCCGATTAAGATACAGCTTATGATTAGTAGACACTTTTTTGACTCCTGATAATCAATTAGATAATTGTAGTACACGTAAACTTAGTCAAATTATTGCCAAAATCAGATTTTTTGCAATGTAAATAGTTTTCTTTAAAAATAAAAAAATCAGCACATAAAGGAAAAAGGTAATTTATCGGTAAGATGCATATAAACATAGTTTTACCCCAATACAGACATAACAGCATCTACATTTAGTCTTTAAGTACATTTTAATCATTTGATTTTTCTGTTATATTTCCTGCAAACTGTAATGTGCCAAAAATCAGACCATTTTATAATTAAATCTGATTAATGCCCAAATCCGAATTTTTGCAGTTTCTAGTTTCAGTTTCTCTATTATGTAGAATATCTAGTACAATGAATGCATTAGTTAGATACATAAAAGATAAGTTTCAGCCCCACACAGACAAAACTGCATTTACATTTATATTTAGTAGACACTTATGACACCTGTGGACTCCCATAATCAGATTATTTTGGTGCAGGTAAACCTGGTTATCAAATCATTGCCAAAATCATATTGGGTTTTGTTGTTGTTTCTTTTCAGCTACAATATTTTTCATATAAAATCAGCATATCAAGGACAATGACAGTTTGTAGGTAAGAAGCATATGAGCATAGTTTTACCCCAAAACAGACATAACCGCATTTATATGTAGTCATCAAGTAGATGTTTCCCTTAATCAGACTCTTTGCTTTAATGTAAACCTGGTAATCTGATGATCTAAAAATCGAAATACGTGCAGTTACGTATAGTATGTAGGACAGTGAAGATTTATTAGTTAGAGTCATATAAGCCTAGTGTCACCCCAACACAGACACGACCGCATTTGCATTTATATTTACATTTGGGAGACACTTTTATGACTCCAGTGGGCTCCCATAATCAGATTAATAAAAACAAGTTACTGCCGATGTCAGGATTTTTTTTGCAGTTTCTTTTACTATCTAGAATATCTGGAATAAAGGTGATTTATAGGTATGATGCATAGAATCCTGATTCTATCCCAGTACAGATACAACTGCATTTACATTTAGTAGATATTCTTCTGACTCTAATGAGCTTCCCATAATCAGGCTATTTTGGGACCAGGGCTTTTTGAATACCTACAGTAATATAGCAATTAAGTACTATAGTCATGTAGGAATAGTATAAACTGTAATAATATGAATACAAATAGAACATTAAAATGATATCTTACAAGTTTCATTTCACAGTAGCATACTAAATATCAAAAGGTGCTTAATGTGAATCATTCAGGTTGCCAAAAAAGGTTAGGAACCCCTGTCCTAGAGTAGTGGCTTTATAGAGAAAATTACAACTGGTACAGTCTTACGATACAAGCAATGTGGATTAAGGATTTGAACCTTCTACTTTCTGTTCCACAGTCCAATAATGTAACCACGAAGCCACCACAATGCCACAAATGAGTTGGGACAGTATGGAAAATGCAAATAAAAAGTGTTTCTTACCTTTCCTTTGACCTTTTTGCATTGCAGACAGTATGAATTGTTTTGTCTGGTCAACTTCATTCATTTGTTAATAGACATCCATACAGGCCTGCAAAACATTACAAAAAAAGTTGGGACTGTAAAACATTTACCACCTTCTAATGTTGCCATTCCTTCTCACAACACTTAGAGACATTTTGGAACGGAGGATACCAAGTAATGAAGAGTTTCAAGTGTGATTTTATCCCATTCTTTCTGCAAACATGTCTTAAAGTGTGCAACAATACGGGGTTGTGGTCGTTGCATTTGTGGTTTCAAGATCCTCCACACATTCTCTGTTGAGGACAGGTCAGGACTGTCCAGTACTCGTACCCTCTCCACAGCCATGCCTTTGTAATGTGTGCAGCATGTGGTTGTGCATTACCTTGTTGAAAAATGTATGGACGTCCCTGGAAAAGAGGTCACAGCATATGTTGCTCTAAAATCTCAATATACTTTTCTGCATCACATAAGTGTAAATAACCTTTGCCAAGGGCACTGGCACAACCCCAAACCAAGACGGAGTCTGAATTTTGAACTTGTTGCTAAGAATAGTCTGACTGTTTTTTTTTGTCTTTGGACCAGAGCACACAACCTCCATTTCCTCCAAAAAGGATCTGAAATACTGATCGGTCTGACCACAATACACGTTTTCCACTGTGTGATGGTCCGTCCCAGATGCCTCCACCTCCAGAGAAGTCGAGATGTCGCTTCTGGACATGGTTTACACAATGCTCCGTTTTTGCACAGAAAAGTGCCATTTGTGAATGTAACTCTGTATTGTAGTGCTTGACAAAAGTTTGCCAAAGTAATCCCTTGCCCATGTGGTTCTATCAGCAGCTGATGAATGATGATTCTTGATGCAGTGCCTTCTGAGGAATCAAACATAGACTTGCGCCCTTGCCATTTACCACTGCTATAGATAAACACATTGGCATGTGTATTTTTATGGTTGCAAATCCCACATACATTGGTGCTTGAGAGTTTCTGAAACCTTTAGAATTTTCTATAGTGCTGCACACAAGTCCCAAAAGCAGATAAAGAGAACTCAGTTAAACAAATCAGACAAAAATATTATACTTGGTCATTTATTTATTGAGGAAAATGATCCAATATTACATATTAGTGAGTGGCAAAAGTATATGAACCTTTGCTTTCAGTATCTGGTATGACCCCCCTGTGCAGCAATAACAGCAGCTAAACATTTCCTGTAACTGTTGATCAGTCCTGCACACCGGCTTGGAGGAATTTTAGCCCATTCCTCCGTACAGAACAGCTTCAGCTCTGGGTGGGTTTCCTCACATTAGCTGCTCGCTTCAGGCCCTTCCACAAGATTTCCATTGGATTAAGGTCAGGACTTTGACTTGGACATTCCAAAACATTAACACAAGACTTGTGTGCTTAGGGGCGTTGTCTTGCTGCATGACCCACCTTCTCTTGAGATTCAGCTCATGGACAGATGTCCTGACATTTTCCTTTAGAATTCTCTGACATAAATCAGAATTCATTGTTCCATCAATGATGGCGAGCCGTCCTGCCCAGATGCAGCAAAACAGGCCCAAACCATGACACTACCATCGCCATGTTTCACAGATGGGATAAGGTTCTTATGCTGGCAAACTGCAGACGAGCAGCAATGTTCTTTTTGGAGAGCAGTGGCTTTCTCCTTGCAACCATGCCATTCACACCATTGTTATTCAGTGTTCTTCTGAACAGCTAATGTGAGAGAGGCCTTCAGTTGCTTAGAAGTTACCATGGGGTCCTTTGTGACCTCATCAACCATTACACGTCTTGCTCTTGGAGTGATCTTTGCTGGTCGACCACTCCTGGGGAGGGTAACAATGGTCTTGAATTTCCTCCATTTGTACACAATCTGTCTGACTGTGGATTGGTGGAGTCCAAACTCTTTAGAGATGGTTTTGTAACCTTTTTCAGCCTGATGAGCATCAACAACTCTTTCTGAGCTCCTCAGAAATCTCCTTTGTTCGTACCATGAGACACTTCCACAAACGTGTTGTGAAGAGCAGACTTCGATAGATCCCTGTTCTTTAGGGTGCCCCCTCACACCTGATTGTCATCCCATTGATTAAAAACACCTGACTAATTTCACCTACAAATTAACTGCTAATCCTAGAGGGTCACATACTTTTGCCACTCACTAATATGTAATATTGGATCATTTTCCTCAATAAATAAATGACCAAGTATAATATTTTGTCTCATTTGTTTAACTGGGTTCTCTTTATCTACTTTAGGACCTGTGTGAAAATCTGATGTTTTATGTAATATTTATGCAGAAATATAGAAAATTCTAAAGGGTTCACAATCTTTCAAGCACCACTGTACTAACACAGCTATTAGTGACTTATAGTAGTACTAGTTAATCTACAATCTATGCCATAATGAGTTAAAGTGCAGGGAATAAACTGACCTAGTTTAATGATCAATTACCAAGCCAATTAAGCTTTGTCACCTATCAAAACGCCTAGTGTGTCGACTCAAAGCTGATGTACTTTAATCCACTTTGATTCTGCGAATGATCAGACATTTAGCGCGTACATAAACACAATCGCTCCACACAGAACGCTGAAACATGGCGGCCAAGTGCTCTTCCCTTCTTTTTCACACTTGTGTGCCTGATGTTTCACGTCTGACGTCTCACGCTGCCCTGCTCTTCACTTTCGGCTCATATTCCGCATTTCATCCCGAATCCGAATCATTTTGTGGCCTGTCAGGCCTGGGCTCCGGCGGAGGGAAGAAAAGGAGGTCAGGAGGCGCCCGGAGGGATGAGGGCCAGCTGCTCGAGGATCTCACCTACCTAGAGCTCATCTTCCTTCACACGGCGAGATAATGGCGCTACATCGCCCCGAAGCGCGGCTGTGCAGTTGAGTAAACCGCTGACCGCTTTATTATCCCGGTTACTGTGGCTGACGCGAATGAACCGAGACCCGACGTGGAGATTCTGGGCTGCTTCACAATGGGCAGGAGAGGAGAGGAAAATATGGCAAAGACATCACACCGCGATAGTGTTTTATGCCATATTTATCTACACTGGTCAATTGGTTTTGGAACCATATGCAGGATTTTTCATTCTAAGAACTGGCTTAAAATTAAATGATATAGTATACTGGTGTACAAAACCTCCATCCAGACAGTTTTTCCAAGATATAATTCAAGCAGTTGTGGGTTACGGACCTTCCTCAAGGGCCTGACAATGGCAGAGTTGCTTCACACTTCAGTTTCCTCCAGGACATCGATGCTTGGTCTCTGGGAGCACAAACAGACCAGAGTGCCCCTAGATGCCACATATGTTTGTATCAGAAGTATGAAGCCACATTTATGTAATGTTTTGCATTTATTCCATATCACGCTTTACTGCAGAACATTTCCTCACAGTTTAAAAGATGAAAATCGACCTCCATGGTGACTGTAACGTTTCAGCGCTCATGCTTATTAAGGCTAACACTTGTATTCTCCGACACAATTAGACCCTGCACCACTAATTATGTCTCAATTTAAACCTGGCAAAGCAGTGTGTAATTCAGTAATTCGGCTCCTTTGTGGCCTTTGTGCCTTTAGGGCAGCGTGTGATTAGGAGCTGTCAGCTGCCGAAGTGACCCGGCTCAGCCAAGCGTGCAGGCCGACACGACCTGCTATTGTTAAAGCTTGTCAACATATTCACTCCAATTCCCTGCAGTCATTTGGGGCCGAATTACAGCGTGAGGAGAGCCAGAGCGAGACGGCAAAGGGGAGGAGAACGAGGCGTGCTAATTGAAAAACAATTGGCATTTTACATGCATTAATTAAAAGCCCTTAGTATAGATCAGAAGACGCCCCGAGCTCTGGTTCTCCCCCACAGAAAGACACTAACCTTTAACCCACGCGGTACAAATAACAGAAGCGATATGGCTGCATTTCCACGTCTCTAAAACTAAAGGCGGTAATGTTTACACGTACATACTGCACACTGCAGGCTTGATGCAGTTCCACATGATCATAATCCTTTGTCAAGTCAAGCTGATTTATTTACATAGCATAGCAGCTTTTTAACAAAGCATTGTCTCAAAACACCTTAAAGATGCAATCACAATGCCCTGATTGTGCAAGCCTAGTGCATTAACGTCAAGGAAAAATTCCCTAAATGTTATAAGGAAGAAACCTTGGGAGAACCAAGACTCAAAAATAAACCCAACCCTTTTGGGCAGCCTAGATGTGGTATACAAGTATTAAACTAAATTACCTAATTAATAAGTATTAAGACTTTAAATAAACAGAAGGTAAACACACTGGAACCTCGGAATGCAAGCGCTTCTTTAGTCAACCAATCAAACAGTCTGTTAAAAAAAAATTCCCCCCACATTCCAATAAAAATTCTGACTTTGAACATCAGTAAAACCTGTACGAGTATGACCCAGCCTCAGGGTGTGTCTGAATTGAATTCTAACTTAATTCATGGGACTGTGGTAGCCTAGCGGTTAAAGTGCAGGACTATGGACCAGAAGGTCCAGGGTTCAAATCCCATCTCTGCCAAGGGCAAGGCCCACAATTGCAAGTCACTCTGGATAAGTATGTCTGCTAAATTACATAAATGTAATTCAAAAAGCAATTAAGTTAAAACTCTGAGGTTCCACTTGTTTCAAAAAAGAAAAGAAAAGAAAATATACTCACATATATACATACCTGATCGTAAAACCTGTACGAGTACACCTCCATGTTCCTGTAGACCAGGATTTTTGGCACAGCTAGAATGAACGAACGCTTGGATACACCTGCAAATTCAGCTACTTCTTTCACACTATGACCTTTGGTACATCCAAATACAGTTTCTCCTTTTTGCCAATCTGCTTTGTGACCCATTTTCCACACATCAAAGAGACATTCAACGCACTGTACCACCTCTTCTCAATCTATCAATCCAGTTGCACACCCCCGCAGGTATTTATAGTCCGATCATCCTCGTGTAACGGCATCTGCAGAATCCTGATGTAACTACCACCTTAAAGACTCATTTTTTTTTTCGGGGAGTATACCATGTGTAAGCAAAAGTAAATAGACCATGATAAATGAAATAGAATACAATATTTGATATACAAGTATAATAAAAGAGAATATAAAGCTATCGCATAAGACAATAGCAGTATCTATAAATATAACATGGCCATGGAATCGCACCCCAGCAACAGATTTAATCACATCTGACACGGGCCCAAGCTTATTTTTGGAGGACCAAAACGATGCAACAGGAAACAGGTTTCATGGTTTCATCCATGTCAAAATGTATTGATTTTTGCTCTTTTTGTGCAGCAGCTGATGTCTGTGTTACACAGTGAAGGAGGAGGAGGTCAGCACGAGCGCATCAGTGTGAAGCATCTGCCCTTACTGACAGCGCTCTAATGAGACACTACAGCGGCATTTAACTCCATCATCACCGCACACACACAATATCAATAGGTACACTGTGCACTGATCAGAAAACATTAGAGCCACCTGGTCCCTAACGATGTTTCGGTAGGTGTTACGAATCAAGTCACCATCCACACGAATGCCTCAAAACATTCTTTCCCCTCTCGGTTTATATTCTTGCCATAGCGCATCTTGGTGACATCACTTCTCCAGTTAAATGGTGCACACATACCAGATTGTCCACGTTATGCAAACCAGACTCATCAGACCCACTGCTGCAAGGTCCAGTTCTGACAGGAGCATTTAATGGTGGACAGGACTTAGCAATGGTGAGCACTCTGACCAGTCTGTGACTAGGCAGCCCCATACTCAGCAGGGGGCGCTGTACTGTGTGATACAGCCTTCTTTCTACAGTTCATTTCTGTGACTTGTAGCAAGGTAGCTCTTCTGTGTATTTGGACCAGATAAGATGGGATTTGTTGCTCTCGTGGACTGATGATGTCGGGGAAACACCCTGATGCCGGTTCGTGGTTTGCCCCTACTCGGATCTGTGTCGACAGGTCCATGCCATTGCTGACTGGGAGCAGCCCACAAACTGTGATGTTTAGAAGATGCTCTGACCCAGTCATCTGGCCCAAAGAGGCACCTGGCTCCTTGCTGCTCAGGTCTTTATTCCTGAACTTCTCGCCCACATCCAACACGTCTACAAGGACCGACAAGATCGTAGAGCCATGGCTACCAACCTGTGGTCCGTGCCACAGTTATCTGGCACACTCACTTGGAAAAAAAAATTAATCTGGTCACCTATAAAGGTACTTTTACTGAAAAAGAGTAGGAACTTATTACACAAACTACTTTTATAAAGATGTGTGTACAGGTCTACTGTTGGGTTGTTGAAAGAAAAATGGGCAGCTTATGTCTTAAAGAAAAAAAGGAGCCAAAAATGAAACTAAATAAAAATTAAAAAGTGAAAGTAAATTAAAAGAAAAGGAAAAAAGCTTCAATTCACTTTTTGACAATATAGATTTGTAATGAATCACTTTATTCTTTTGGTCTGTGTATGCGGGCTGTGGGGGATAGCTTATACTAAATAGCTTAGCTTGGGAACTAATGTGGGTGCAAAAGTCTTACTCCACTATTAGTTTGGATACCATTATTTTTGCAGTGGTATAATGACCATATACAGTATGATTATTTCTCATTCTCTTTATTAGAAGTAATAAATAAATACATAAATAAATACAATTCTGAAAAACAGCTTCTATAGACTAAAGTGGCAAATATTTCGTGTGATCTCCCCTTGAGCAATAGCAGCATCGGGATGCCAAGTTGACCCTTCTACTGTCTGAAGAAGCTTGATCAGGAATCTTTTCGGAAGGGTAGCAGCCAAGAAGCCACCATCACAGAAGGCAGCAGATTGTGAGCTTTAGCATATCTTAGCCTTTTCAAAGACGGGAATGAAGATCAGTACAAAGGAGTATTATGGAGTGATGAATCTAAGTCAATTGACCATTGCTACAACAACACATCTAAAGACCTAAAGGTGGCCTAATACTTTTGCACAGTGCTCCAGATTACATCTCATGCACTGAAGCAGACTCCTCTCCTTCTGCACTCCTCTTACATGCATGTTGGATCATCACGGTTTCTTTTAGCATGGGTTAGGGAGGTGGAGGGGAGCAAGAGATGGGCAATGCACAGAAAAAAGAAAGAGGTAGAGAAAGAAAAAAAGAGCGAGTGGCCAACTGCGAAGGTGATGAATTTCCCTGCGCCACAATCACTGCACCTGGGTTTCCTTTGGTGAATCCAGAGGTAAATAATTGATGCAGGGATAAAAGCGTTAGCAGAGAGAAGTAAGACAGTCAGACAGGCGAGAAGGGAGGGTGCGAGCCAGACCACATGTCCCCCGCCCTAAAAAAACCCTGATCCGATGCCCATTGCCTCCCCACCCCTCGGCCTCCTGTGCCCCCTGAGCATGGCCCCTTGGTGTACGGTGGCCCTGGTGCTCTTGAAGTGCAAATCTGTGTTCTGACTTGTTCCCGCACTGTCAGCATGCTTTCCTGTTGTCAGTGGCGATCGAGCGCGGCAGGAGTGTAGCGGGATCACTGACACGCTGCTGACATCACCCCACCGCATAATGGAAACCTATTGATTTCTACACACACACCATCCTTTCCTGAAGTTTTTTTTACCGCCCTCAGAGTGACCGGTCGAATGTACAGGTGTGCTCAGCGGTCGTGATCTCGGGGTCAGTCCTGCCACATGAGAGGTGTGAAAAAAACAAGACGAGACAGACCTCGGAAATAAGAAGAAGATAAAGGCTAGACAGAACAGATACCCATCAGCCACTGGATTCCCCTGCTCCTGTTGTCCACCTGAGACACAAAGCTTGCTGGAGGCCAAAGCTGGATGATGATATAGCAATAAATTGGCACCATACGCCAAGGTTATAGTTAACAAAAACAAGCACACGTCAGTATAAGACACTAGCTCACCACCACTGTCAACCAGGTTTGAGTCTTTTTCGACCAGGTCAGGAGTCACGGACAAGAATGACTGTGGCTGAGGAGAGGGAATTAGAGGTAGGATATTCAAAGGGGGGAAAGAGGAAAAAAAAAATTGGGGTCAGCACTGAGAACCACTGCACCGGTGATCTACCAACTCAACCATTCTGGATCTAGGTGACGTCTTTGCAGCCATTTACGCAATTGCAGTTACTGGCACCATTACGACTAGGTACACCTTTGTGCAGTTTCAGTTACTGACGTCCATCTGTGCATTCACCGGACCACCTCTTTTTTCCACAAAAAGGCAGGGGGTGTTGTCACATTAAGCCAAAGAATTTCCAAATTTCCAGAATAAAATCACGAGAGTCTTGCTGAAGGCTTCGCAGTCACATCATTTCAATCTTTAAGTCTAAGGTGGTCAAAATAGCCGTCTTAAGTCTTAAAGTCTTTTTCCAGTCTTGACATGTCAATAAAACCAACTGTGTTTAATAACAGTGACGTGAACTGCAGAAAAGCAAGTACAGGAGCATGTTATTTGAGATGGATGGATGGATGGATGGATGGATAAACATATGTAAACTTGGGGAGGGTAGTGGAAAGTCCTTCATGATACTTCACAACACCAAGAAGAAAAAAAATTGTAGACCTGCACCAGGCTGGGAAGAGTGAATATACAATAGGCAAGCAGGTTGGTGTGAATAAACCAACTGTGGGAGCAATTGTAAAAAAAAATGGAAGACATGCAAGACCATTGATAATCTCCCTTGATCTAGGGCTCCATGCAAGATCTCATTCCGTGGGGTCAAAATGATCATGAGAACCGTGAGAAAAAATCCCAGAACTACACGGAGGAACCTGATGAATGACCCGCAGAGAGCTGGGACCAAAGTAACAAAGGCTACCATCAGTAGCACACTATGCTGAGAGGGACTCAGATCCTGCAGTGCCAGGCGTGTGCCCCTGATTAAGCCAGTACATGTCCAGGCCCGTCTGAAGTTTGCCAGAGAGCATATGGATGATCCAGAAGAGGATTGGGAGAATATCATGTGGTCAGATGAAGCCAAAATAGAACTTTTTGGTAAAAACTCAACTCGTCGTGTTTGGAGGAAGAAGAATGCGGAGTTGCACCATACCTACTGTGAAGCATGGGGGTGGAAACATCATGCTTTGGGGCTGTTTTTCTGCAGAGGGGACAGGACGACTGATCCATGTAAAGGGAAGAATGAACGGGGCCATGTATCATGAGATTTTAAGCCAAAAACCTCCTTCCATCAGTGAGAGCATTGAAGATGGAACATGGCTGCGTCTTCCAGCATGGCAATGATGTGAGTGGCTCCGTAAAAAGCATTTAAAGGTCTTGAAGTGGCCTAGCCAGTCTCCAGACCTCAACCCCATAGAAAATTTGTGGAGGGAGTTGAAAGTCCGTGTTGGCCCAAAACATCACTGCTGTAGAGGAGATCTGCATGGAGGAATGGGCCAAAATACCAGCTACAGTGTGTGCCAACCTCATGAAGACTTTACAGGAAACGTTTGACCTCTGTCATTGCCAACAAAGGTTATGTTACAAAGTATTGAATTGAACTTTTGTTATTGACCAAATACTTATTTTCCACCATGATTTACAATTAAATTCTTTAAAATTCCTACAATGTGATTTCTTGCATTTTTTTTCTCATTTTGTCTCTCGCAGTTGAAGTGTACCTATGATGAAAATTACAGACCTCTCTCATCTTTCTAAGTAGGAGAACTTGCACAATCAGTGGCTGACTAAATACTTTTTTGCCCCACTGTATATACAAATATTACTCACAGTAATATAAAAATGTTACATTACGTGGTTCAGAAAGCTCATCATGAGATGCTGGCCAGTATAAAACTATGCTTTGATAGATAATTTTATATCTTGTCATCTAGCCCTACGTGATAGAATCCCTCAATTCCTCGGTCCATCTCAACGGCTACCTCTGATACAACATTAGCGGTGCGCTTATAAGCTGCAGGGCCTTTTTTAATTACCACCTAAGGTTATGCGATTAATATGAAACATCTTGCCATGTCTGGAGGTTTTGATTGAGCTAATAAAAGACGCAGATTAAAGGCGAACGTGTAGCTTTATTCTGGGTCGTTTTCCAACGCAAACTCATTATCCCTCTGCTCTCGCATTAGGCATGCACTCGCTCGGCCTTCCACGCGGACGCATCTATACGCTTTTAATAGAGGAATCTCCCGAGAGCGTCCCTCTTTGATTCGCTGCCTAATGATAAGCGGGTGCTGGTGGCAGATGGCTGGTACAGATCTTACACTAGATACACATTTCTTTATGTCCCGGCCTCCCCCTCGATCTGACCCCATTCATAATGCTGCCAATAGAATAATGGAGGAAAAAATGCCATCCTGGTCACGGTTAGCTCAATCTCATTATAATCCCTCGTTTTTTATTCATTCGGCCCCCGGGGACGACCAGACTCGCTCAAGAGGCCCCTTTTGATTCGGCCACAAGCACCTAATGAAGTCACAGAGAGATACAATTGCTTCCCGAAGCACAGGCATTAATGTATTCCGAATTCCCTCTGGAGGTACGTGACGACAATTGGTTTGTACAGCTTTGATCGCTTGTCTGGGCCCCGGCCGCGATAAACCGAGGGGTCACACAGAGAGCTGGGCCACAAGATGGAGACGATTACTGATTACATAACGCTGATGCGTCTCTCTACATCACCACAGAGGAAGGATCACAAGAATACAAAGCTACGCGTGTCATCAATTCATTTAGCAGCTGTGATGAACCCGAAACGCTGGTGTCGGGCTTCCACAACAGAACAGCTTGTGCTTTGGTATATTGTAGTACTGCAAGTCTTTGGATCTCTGCTGAAAACATGGAGCACCATTCTTCTAAAAGATATGCTATCCAGTTGGAGTTTTTCCGATGGTGGTTAAACCTGCTGTTACTTTGTTTTGCTTATTTAACGTCGCATCAGTAGCAATGGCTACTCGCAAAAGGTTACATCGATACTCGTCAGACACGTTCATATTGAGCAACCAATTAACACCTAATGCATGTCTTCAGAATGTGGGAGGAAATCAGCATAAAACATCATCAGATTTTCACAAGTCCTAAAAGTAGATAAAGAGAACCCAGTTCAACAAATGAGACAAAAATATTATACTTGGTCATTTATTTATTGAGTAAAATGATCACATGATTACATTAGTGAGTGGAAAAAGTATGTGAACCTCTAGGATTAGCAGTTCATTTGAAGGTGAAATTAGAGTCAGGTGTTTTCAATCAATGGGATGCCAATCAGGTGTGAGTGTTCACCCTGTTTTATTTAAAGAACAGGGATCTATCAAAGTCTGCTCTTCACAACGTTTGTGGAAGTGTATCATGGCTCGAACAAAGGAGATTTCTGAGGACCTCAGAAAAAAAGTTGTTGATGCTCATCAGGCTGGAAAAGGTTACAAAACCATCTCTAAAAAGTTTGAACTACAAATAGAAGAAATTCAAGACCATTGTTACCCTCCCCAGGAGTGGTCGACCAAAGGTCACTCCAAGAGCAAGGCGTGTAATAGTTGGTGAGGTCACAAAGGACCCCAGGGTAACTTCTAAGCAACTGAAGGCCTCTCTCACATTGGCTAATGTTAATGTTCATGAGTCCACCATCAGAAGAACACTGAACAACAATGGTGTGCATGGCAGGGTTGCAAGGAGAAAGCTACTGCTCTCCAACAAAAACATTGCTGCTCGTCTGCAGTTTGCTAAAGATCACGTGGACGAGCCAGAAGGCTATTGGAAGAATGTTTGTGGATGGATAAATCAAAAATAGAACTTTTTGGTTTAAAAGAAAAGCGTTTTGTTTGGAAAAAGGAAATCACTGCACTCCAGCATAAGAACCTTATCCCATCTGTGAAACATGGTGGTGGTAGTATCATGGTTTGGGCCTGTTTTGCTGCATCTGGGACAAGATGGCTTGCCATCATTGATGGAACAATGAATTCTGCATTATATCAAAGAATTCTAAAGGAAAATATCAGGACATCTGTCCATGAACTGAATCTCAAGAGAAAATGGGTCATGCAGAAACACAACGACCCTAAGCACACAAGCCGTTCTACCAAGCAATGGTTAAAGAAGAATAAAGTTCATGTTTTGGAATGTCCAAGTCAAAGTCCTGACCTTAATCCAATCAAAATGTTGTGGAAGGACCTAAAGCTGAGCTGAAGCTGTTCTGTACGGAGGAATGGGCTAAACTTCCTCCAAGCCGGTGTGCAGGACTGATCAGCAGTTACAGGAAACGTTTAGTTCCAGTTATTGCTGCACCAGAAACTGAAAGAAAAGGTTCACATACTTTTGCCACTCACTAATATGTAATATTGGATCATTTTCCTCAATAAATAAGTGACCAAGTATAATATTTTTGTCTCATTTAACTGGGTTCTCTTTATCTACTGTTAGGACTTGTGTGAAAATCTGATGTTTTAGGTTATATTTATGCAGAAATATAGAAAATTCTAAAGGGTTCACAAACTTTCAAGCACCACTGTATCTGCACTGATGTGCAGTGGTTCTCTAAGAAAACTAAAACGACAAGTAGAAAACGATCCCAAGAGCGGAGCCTCCAATCCCCCTCATTTCTATGGCAGGGATGCTTCACCTTGAGCTGTTTTTACACAAGTTCTGAATTATGCCTTGTACATTACAGGACTGTACCAGAGTCCTGGGCCACCATTACAACTGCTGTTTTAGCAACGGTCTAATGACGCTACATAACATACTGTCAGTCATCGGACCCAAAATATTTCCAAACTGGATTCTTCTACATTGCAGACTTTGTGATTTAGCACATCTTGACCTTTCCAGCAACCCTTCCCATAAGGAATAACGTAAATTGAATGAATCTGTTCCAGACTCCCAGAAGATCCACACTGTATAAGGCATTATACGCATTAATGGAGCTGTATTGTACAAGTGCTCCCTGATTAACAATGAGGTTCCAACAAACCCATAATAAATTGATTGTTTCATAAACCAATGCCTGGAATACAGTCCACAGCGTATACTGTATCATAGCAGGGCCTACTAAACATGTTTGAAACACTTCCATTAAGCTACAGTTGGCCAAAGCCATTAACACAAAGCTTATTTTTTTAATAAAGTCTTGAAAATGTCATGTAATTTAGTGAATAATGTATTAATATTAGGCAAACTTGTCACACTGCTGCTCAGCTGGCTGTAGCCTGAAGGCCCAGCAACATGTTAGAGTATCATACTGCCTAGTTTTCATTGTGTTCCTTTTGGTTGGCTGTTATCAATAAACTTTTTAGGACCTGCTGGGACTTATTTGCACTAAGAACACAGTACTGTAGATGTACAAATAAAGAAAAACAGCGGAGATCCGAATTCCACGAGTTCCGAGGTGGTCAACAATGGAGGTACCACTGAATAGTACTATAAATGTCATTACGTGAACATTTTAGAACTGAGAAATCACAGGAGTCGAATCAGTTACAAACCGAAATAAATCTATTCACAACAAACCGATTCAAAAAAAGAGTGAAGAGCAAGTACTGGATTTGACTTATTTATTATTTCTTTCTAGTAATTCAATTTGCTTATCATTTAAAACTGAAAGTGATAAGTAACAAGAAAACAGTGTCATAACTAATTCTAAGTACATTTAAACTGATTTGTAAAGCGTTAGATTTGAATCAAAGCTCAGAAATTAAAACATAACCCTTTCAGATAAAATGTTCTGCATGTTTACTCTTTGCTGTGCATCTCCAGTTGCATAAGAATCATTTTCTCATCAGTAAATGCTGCACTACAAATGTAGATGTGGTTTAAAAATAGATCACCCTGCTTTTCCTCTGAACAAATATTCATGTCTACATCGGACTATATTAATGCATGTTCTTGGCTTTACACATGATGAATGTCATGCTATATCTACTGTACTCTATCTACAGAGGACGGGTTATTAAAAAAGTCAAAGGTAATAGAGGAAATGTATGTATGCAATATTAGAAAATCTCTATATTTCTGTATACATTTTTCTGATATATATGTCTTTAACATAAATAGTTCTATAGAGACTTCTACATTCTTCTAGCTATAAGCTCTATAGAGAATAAATCTGTTATATACACTCACTGATCACTTTATTAGGAACACCTCCTCGTTAGCAGTTCCTCTGACCATATAGATCGCTTTGTAGTTCTAGAATTACATACTGTAGTCCATGCGTGTCAGTGTGTGTTGTGCTGGTACGATTGGATCAGACAGCAGTGCTGCTGGAGTTTTTAAACACTGTGCACAGACACACCTACCGTATCGCTCCACCTTGTAGATGTAAAGTCAGAGACAGTAGCTCATCTGTTGTTGCACAGATTGTGTTGGTCATCCTCTAATCCTTCATCAGGTGCTCACAGGACGCTGCCTACAGGATGCTGGTGGCTGGACATTTTTGGTAGGTGGACTATTTTCAGTACAGTAGTGACACTGAGGTGTTTTAAGACTCTAGCAGCACTGCTGTGCCCGATCCACTCATATTAGCACATCACACACCACGGCCATCACCACTAGGGTTGGCTATCGAAACCCGGTTCCAATTTCATGGCTGCAATTAGTGCAAAAATACATCCGTAAGTAGAGGCACCTATCTGCCAGGACTGCTGTGTAGTATAATAAGTTTTATATATATCTATATAAAGTTTTTTTTTTTTCCCACTAGAGCATTAGTGGAAGAAGGATGCTGAGAAGTGCTCAAAAGTTTGGCTCTACTTTAAGAGAAAGTTAAAAGGCTGGAGTCAGTACGTCTGGAAAGTTGTTCTGTTCTAAGGGAGCTTGCACCTTCAACATGGCCAAGCTTTTTACTTCTAATGGGTTTAAATGGGAAGACAAAGCTCAACATACAATTGATTACTTTCCGTCTGGACCACATGTTCATCATTTCTTCAGTACTGAGTACTTCTAACCAGCATTAATTGAGAGAACTTTGGTGTTCCTAGGTCACTGCTTTAGTATATTTATGCCACTTTAAGTGTTTTACTCATAATAGGTTTAAAGGGGATGCAAAAAGCGTAACGTGAAAATTATTACGTTCCCTTTGGACCACATGTTCATCATTTCACCAGTAGACAGAACTTATGACCAGTAGTAACTCACAGAAATTTGGTGTTCCTAGGTCACTGTTCTAACAAGTTACTTATAATAGCTTGAAATTCATGAATCACAGTTGAAATATCAAAAATATTAAGACATGTATATAAAAGATTTGATATATCTAAACATTTGGCACATTTTTTCCACCATTTCGGAATCGAAGCTTGCAAACGATACCCAACTTTAACCGCCAGTGTCACTGCATTACTGAGAATGGTCCACCACCTGGACCTGTGGGGGTCCTGACCATTAGAGAACAGAGTAAAGGGGACTAAAAGTATGTAGAGAAACCGATGGACTACAGTCTGTCACTGTAGAACTACAAAGTGCTTCTGTACGATAAGCGGAACTGATAAAATGAACAATGAGAGTAGAAACATGGAGGTGTAGCTAACAAAGTGATCAGTGAGTGTATATCTCTATCTATGTATGTACATCTGCAGAAGAGGGGAAAGCGAATAAAGCAGAGATGTAAACATGAATTACAGCCCCTGAGTGGCATGGTCCAGACCACATGACCGATCACACACAGCGGCTACAGTGGGTATCTCCACCATGGGGGCACCCGAGCCACTGACAGTGGTGTGCATGAGGTGTCTCTGCAGGTGCTTCACCCAGTCCTCCTGTACACACTGCGGCCCCTCAAAAACCAGATCACAGAACCTAGAGGGGGAACAAAACAGGGAGGGTAAATGGATAAACAGAAGGCATGAGAGAACAACACAGATGAACATATAAAAAGGGGAGGGAAGTGAGAGAGGTGGTGAGATTAATAAAAAGACATGAAGACAGATGGAGATGGACAGACGGAGAAAAGGGCAAACCAGTGAGTAGACGGAGACAGGCAGAGAAAAAGAAGAGGAGGACGACAGACCGATGGAGAGACAGACAAGCAGACAGGCAAATGGTTAGAAAGAGAGAGAATGAACAGTCCAATGGATAGACAGGCAAACAGACCAAAAGGAAAGCAAAATGAAGAATAGACAGACAGGAAGCAAGACAATGGCAGACCAACAAATCAGACAGACGGACATGGATAAGTAGACCAGACATACAGAGTGATGTATAGACAGAGAGACAGGTGGAAATACAGAAACAATGACAGAACAAAAGAGGAATGGAGACAGAAACATGGAGAAAGGGGCATAGACACAGAGACAAGCACAGAATGAAAGACAGATGGATCGACAAATTGTGAAGACAAGAGAAAAAGATGGAGAAAGACAGGGAGAAATGGAGGTGAAGAGACAAAGACAGCGATAATGAGGGGACGAGGGAGAAAAAGGAATTATCGTTACTGAAGTGCATAAAAAGATCCACGAAATACGTTTAGGGCAGCATTTTGCATGCACCTACACTGCAGTACCTGCAAGAGAGGGAGTAGATCACCTCAGAGGTGGTGCGAGCAGTTTGGGACGGCTTCATCTTTGGGCCGGACCTCGACCGAGTGCACACCGGACTACAGTCATAAGCTGCAAAAAGCACCCCATTCCCCCCCACACAACAAAGTACATTAATTAAACAACTTACTACACATCGTTACATACATCCCAGAAGTTGAATCTGTTCATCTGGACATAAAGTCGATGTTTACCATAAGCCAACACATACGGATCAGTACTTATGGTTTGACTCTCATCATCCACTGGAGCACCAACTAGGAGTCATCAGAACCCTGCCACCGAGCAGACAGCGTCCCCACTGACACGGCGGCCAAGGATGGAGAGAGATCTCACATTAAGCAGGCCCTGGGCAAACGTGGTTATCCGAACTGGGCCTTTGTCAAAGCCGGTAAGACGCCCAAACAGTGCTCCAGCAGATCGACGAGAGAACAACCGCAGTCTAAGCGTAAACCAGTGGTGATTCCATATGCGGCAGGAACATCTGAACAATTGAGATGCATATTTGCCAAACCTCACGTCTCGGTGGCTTTCAATCCCCAAAACACGCTACGCCAGAATCTGGTCCACCCCAAGGATCGGGTCCCCCAGCACAAACAGAGTAATGTAGTGTACGCTGTTAAGTGCCGGGAGGATTGCCAGGAATTGTACATCGGGGAAACCAAACAGCCACTGGCGAAACGGATGGCACAACATAGAAGAGCGCCCTCATCAGGTCAGGACTCTGCGGTTTACACCCACCTACAGGCCAGCGGCCACTCAAAGACGAAGACGTGCAGATCCTTGATAGGGAGGAACGATGGTTTGAACGCGGAGTAAAAGAAGTCATTTTTGTAAAAAGGGAACGTCCATCCCTGAACCGAGGGGGGGGCCTCAGAGTACACCTCTCACCATCTTACAACGGAGCCATCGCAGCCCTTCCCCAATCCTGTGTGAATGGCACATGTGGCCATTGTCGTTAATGGCTATGTCAATCTGCATATTAAACTGATCACCGGTCCCACCCATTGTTAGCAATGGTGCTGGTAAAACCATCGTTATGCAACGTGCTGTATATAAGATTGGGGAAGTTTTCCAATTAGCTGAGACTGAAGAAGTCACTTAGATGAGTGACGGAACGTTTCTCCCACAAAACCTTATGTCCAGATGAACAGATTCAACTTCTTGGATTTTCTTACCTGGATTATTGAGCATGCATCAAGACATTACATACACTCATCATCCACTTTATGATACATCTGTTGAAATGCTCATTAAAGCAAAAGTCTAATCAGCCAATCAAATGACAGAATCTCTATGCATTTAGGCCTGTACACATGGTCAAGACGACCAGCTGAGGTTCAACCGAGCATCAGTACGGCTAAGGTGAGATGATTTATGTGACTTTAGAGTTAGACGGGAAGGTCTCAAGTATTTCAGACATCGCTGATCTTGATCTACTGGGATTTTCACACACCGCCATCTCCAGGGTTTACAGAGAATGGTCCGTGAGGAGGGACTGTGGTAGCCTAGCGGTTAAGGTACTGGACGCTGGACCAGGGTTCAAATCCCACCTCTGCCAAGCTGCCACTCTTGGGTCCTTAAGCAAGCCCTTAACCCACAATTGCTTGGATTGTAAGATTGTACCAATTGTAAGTCACTCTGGATAAGGGCGTCTGCTAAATGCTGTAAATGTCCTAGAGGTAAGAGTAACTCACAACTACTTGTTGCAACTTGCATGCAGAAGATGAATGCAATCTATGAATGCAGAGCATGTTAAACCTTGAAGCAGATGGGCTACAGTGGCAGAAAAACACACCAGGTGCCACTCCCGTCTCCTACAAACGGGCGACTGAGGCTACAATTTGCAAGGGCTCACTAAAATTGGACAATAGAAAACTGGAAAAACATCGCCTGGTCTGAGGAGTCCCTATTTCTGCTGTGATACTCAGATGGTCGGGTCAGAATTTGGTGTAAACAACATGGAAGCATGGATTCATCCTGCCTTGTATCAACAGTCAGGTGTCTTTTATACAGATAATGAGGTCAAACAGGTGCCATTAATACAGGTAACGAGTGGGAGGACAGAAGAGCTTCTTAAAGAAGTTGTTAAAGGTCTGTGAAGAGCCAGAAATCTTGCTTGATTGTGGGGGACCAAATACTTATTTTCCACCATGATTTACAATTAAATACTTTAAAAATCCTACAATGTGATTTCCTGGATTTGTTTCCCCTCATAGTTGAAGTGTACCCATGATGAAAATTACAGACCTCTCTCATCTTTCCAAGTAGGAGAACTTGCACAATCAGTGGCTGACTAAATACTTTTTTGCCCCACTGTATATCCACAGTGTACTATGTCACAAAACTCATCATCTCAAACTTGTTTCTTGAACATGACAATGAGTTCACTTACTGAAACGGCTTCCACATTCACATGTTCTCAGTCACCTTTGGGATGTGGTGGAATGGGAGATTCGCATCATAGATGTTGACAAATCTGCAGCAACTGTGCGATGTGTCAATATTGACCAAAATATCTGAGAAATATTTTGAATCTCTGCCCCAAAGAATACAGGCAGTCCTGAAGGCAAGAGCGGGTCAAACCTGATACTAGCAAGGTGTACCTAAAAGTGACCGGTGAGCGTATATAACCCATTTCTGACTGAGAACACAAGGAATGTAAAATGGTACGTAGATGTTCACTGTCTTGTTTTAGGACCGGGAGCCTAACTCAGACTTCATGTCAAGTTAGCCCAGCAAGGTATTCGAACCCACGTCCTTTGGGACTGCCATTTCCAACAGCTAGTGCTCATTACTGAACCATCAGAGCTGCTCGTAATATAAATAAGCCAGTTCTTATATTCCTACTACTCAATGAGTTGAGCCGATACTATTGGCGACTGATAAAAGACGTACACAATCCCTCTTGCAGGGCGATCCTCTTTCTGCGCTCGTAAGCTCTGAGATGATTAGACAGACTGACTCCGCTGTGGAAAGTTGCATTACAGTGGATACAAATCCTCTTATTTGGTTCATTCTTCTCTGCAAAAGAGACAAAGATAAAATTATTAGACAAGTAATTGTATATGACCTTGATTGCTGTATTCAGTAAGGACAAAGTAATAGAACAGAGCCTTGCCAAGAGACACTAGCGAGAAAAAAAAAACCCTAAATATTATAAGGAAGGAACCTTGGTAGGACCAAGACTCAAAAATGGACCCAACCTCCTTGGGCCTAGATGATACATGTAGGAATTAAACTAAGTTACTCCAAGCTTACAGTAATAGTTTCAATAAAGAGAACGTACAAACTACAAATTAAAACTTTAACGGACAAAGAAGCTATATAAAACAAAAAATTAACATAGATTGTAATACATTAAAGATAACACAACATTAACGTAGAGTGAAGAGTTTAATGTGTAGAGAATGTGCGCCTCAGCATTAGAGAGTTATGGTACATCCGTGTCCTCAGCGGGAAGGTTTTGTAGGCATGGCATTATCCGTCATGTTATACAGTGCTATATTCCTTAATTAACACAGTGAAACTCGAAGTTCTGAACACTGGGTGGTGTAGCAAGTAGTGATGGTGTTACACAGCTACAGGGAGCCGGGTTCAATCCTCATGCCTAGCATACCCAGATTAAGCTACAGACCTGCAGCGACCCCGTTCAGTATCAAGCGCTGACTGAAGAGAAAAAAAAAAAGCTCAATATGTTGTGTGTGTTTGTGTGAGTGCAAGTGTGGCGTGTAAGGGCAACGTTTGGAGCACACCAGCAGCTTGGGTGGAATAAAACTGTGATTCCCTCAGTGTCTTCACCCTCTCACTCCATCTGTTGTCAAATCTTTACACTCACTTCTGTATTCTGGAGAATAATGTTTATCAAAATACAATCCAGGCTGTTTGTTTGTTTTTGACAGCGAGAGAACGAGTCGCTTTGCCCCCGCTAAGACGTGACAAGCTCAATTAGACCTTCCAAAGTTACAATTACCACAATAACATTTCTATCAGTGACTTGAGAAGCATTTCAAGAAATAAAGCATTAAAAGAGTGAGCAGGGTCACGATCCGGCAGCAAAGTGAGCTATCAGCTGAGGACAGAACAGGCAAGGCAACCGTCAGATTAAAGTGACACCTGCTGACCGGTCGGCTGAAAACTCGGCAGCTTAAATGGGGTAGAATTTCATTGCTGGCAAGACATTTGTCACATTTTAAGAATGGCGAGGGCGAGAGTTGATGTTAGCGGCTTTTCCAGGTAAAGAGCTTGAAGGAAAACCGTCCTGCCATCACAGGTGGTGAGAGAGGAGTTTGGCAAGATGACCGGGTGGTCGGGAGGAGGGGGGTGTGGGGGGTGAGGGGTGTGGGATGAGGTCAGACTTTACCAACATTTTTTTACAAGCAGGATGTGTATATAAGCACATTGTTTATCACTAGATCATAAACTTGGAGTACAACTTTACAAAAGTATCCATTTTAAGGCAGCTTGTTTTGGGAAAGGGCCACACTGCCATGTTTTTTTTTTTTTTTTATATATATTTTTATATATTTTTATATATATATATATATATATATATATATATATATATATATATATATACACATATATATACATATGTATATATATATATATATATATATATAAATAAAAAAATGCTGTAAATGAAAATGTAGTTGTAAATGCTCATCATCAATTATAACATGCTATATATATATATATATATATATATATATATATATATATATTATATATATATATATATATATTTAGCAGACACCCTTATTGTCTTGGTCCTTAATTGTGGGTTAAGGGTCTTTGGTAGGGACTGTGGTAGCCTAGCGGGTAAGGTACTGGACTCTGAACCAGAAGGTCCAAGGTTCAAATCCCACTTGTTGGGTCCTTGAGCAAGACCCTTAACCCACAAGTGTAAGACTGTACCAATTGTAAGTTGCTCTGGAGAAGGGCGTCTGCTGTAAATGTAAATACCATGGTTTGTAGAGAGCCTATGTGGAGTTTGCATGTTCTCCCCATGTCCACTTCAGCTTCTACCCCCATCCCAATGACACGCTTTAGGTCAAACAGCCTCTCCAAAGTGTGAGCATGTGAGCCATGGATAACCTACTAAAGTACCTACTAAAGTAACCTACTAAAGGCGGGGGTACAGCTGTGGCCCTCTAAATTTTGTCCGTGGCGCAGTACAACAAGTAGTCTAGAAACGCCAATGTCAAACTGAATCAAGAGCATCATGTCAGGAAACAAGATGCACATCTTGTGTAGGAAATCAACCAAGATGGATGAAAAAACATTGGACTATAAACAATCACCTACAATTTTCTCCAATTTCTTTGTTCTGTCGCTAACTTTTATTGGGACAGACATGAAACAAACGAGCGCAACCCCAGCCGCGTCGTTTCAGGCGCTGCCTTAAAGGCGGCCACTATTTGAATATTTGATTTTCAAAGCCACGTAGCACGACGCTTGTTCTTTTCATTTGTGCCGCGATAATTCGGCGCGTAGCGAGCGTTCTCTCTTTATCTCGTTTCTTCATCGGCTGCCATCTCCAGACTTCAAGAACGCAAAGAGAGCATCGGTGCTTGAGGAACTACGTGCTGTCTGCTGTACATGTTTAATAGCTGACTGAGGGTGATTGAAATTATTTGGTTGAACATGAAAGAGGTGGCGGTGGAACGACGCGCAAAATGAAACAATGTTTTGCATTACGGCTGCATATTTACCATCCCCAAAATCTCTTAGATTAATGCCATCACAGTTCATCCGGTGTTACAGGAGCTCACGCAGACCTTAAAGTAGCAAAACCTACATTATTATTAGTATAAATAATGCTCGGCGTTAATCTGTGACCCAGATTTTGAAACGCATCATACAATTTAGCAATCACCTGTCTGTCACATTGCACCGCTGCCTTTGATTTTACATCAGTAGAAACAAGACGGATCAGACGCGCAGCCGCCTGAAAGAGAGACGGCCTCCAGTCACAGAGGAATCGCGTTCTCATTAAAACCGGTTGAGATGAACGAGAGTGATTTCTGTGCACTTCAAGCCTGTTAGTTTTGCATGGTAAAGACGAAGGATATAGACAGTTCAGATGCATTGGCAATAACTAATGAAGCTTTTCATGTTTAAAGGGAAAAAATATGCAAAAGGAACAAAGTTTACCAAGATAAAGCAGGCACATGTAGACACGCAGGAAGATCCACGGACAAGAACTGCACTGCGGTATTAGTAGTGCTTTAGAGTCTGGCCAACAAGTTGGCACCAGTAGGGTACTGCATGGGCAGAACCTGTGAGGTCCAGCATCAGACAGAGCGCTGTGCACCATGCCCCAGGGTAGCAAAGGGGTGTTACCGAGTGTGCTTATATACACTTACTAATCCAATCACAATCGGATTTCTAAAGTTATCTGGTTATCCCAGTGGTCATGTCAGCAGCACACTGATTTAAATGGTTACATGGTTGCCAGGTCCGTTTTTAAGACCCTTCTCTTCTTTGCGGCTCGTTTCCATAGGCCTGCTTTTCTCCTTTCTCTTGCAGAACCTGGCAACCCTGGAATTACATGCAGCAAAGGGCAACAAAGAACACATTTGGGGAGACTCAAATGCAGTACATGCTGGAGGAAAGGAAGTTTTCATTATTTAAATTTAAAGTTTGATGTTTGTCACATCTGTGAGGTTATTGACTGGTTGCAAGGTAGAAATCCGATAAATACTAATGTAGCATATAGAAGCTGTTTCTTCTGATTTTTTTCTTCTGAGCTTTTAATATTGCATATAAAATTACCTGTATTTTCTGGCTGCACTCTAATAGAGAGAGAGGAATAATGGTATATCTAATGGTAGATGGTCCAATTTTATCATAACTGAACAACGTTATCATAACTGTTTAGAACTACTTTCTAATAAAACTAACTCCACAAAGTAAGACAAATCCTAGAGACCACATGGCTACGTAGAAATTTTTAAACAAAATGTTCTACTCTACTTTAAAAAATAAAATAAAATTTTAAAAAGATGATTAACATCACAACCATGTTCGATGAGTAAACATAATATATTCTAAATAGCAATAACAACCACCACCACCAAATACAGTTCAACACCACCATATAATCGCTATGAATTGGTAAAAAAAACACACACGATGATTTTGGATTCATGGAGTAATATAGAACAACTTTTTACAGAACTAATATCTTTGTTTATTACTGTGTTCAGTATCATATCCAGGTCAGGTGAAATGTCAGTGCATCCAAGATGTCTTAGAGTGGTGTTGAAATTTTTGAACCCTTTAGAATTTTCCATATTTCTACATAAATATGATCCAAACCCATCAGAAGTCCTAAAAGTAGATAAAGAGAACCCAGTTAAACAAATCAGACAAAAATATTATACTTGGTCATTTATTTCTTGAAGAAAATGATCCAATATTACATATTAGTGAGTGGCAAAAGTATGTGACCCTTTGCTTTCAGTATCTGGTGTGACCCCCCCTGCCCTGTGCAGCAAAAACTGCAGCTAAACGTTTTTCCTGTAGCTGCCTGATCAGTTCCTGCACACCGGCTTGGAGAATTTTAGCCCATTCCTCCGTACAGAACAGCTTCAGCTCTGGGATGTTGGTGGGTTTCCTCACATTAGCTGCTCACTTCAGGTCCTTCCACAACATTTCCATTGGATTAAGGTCCGAACTTTGACTTGGCCATTCCAAAACATGAACTTTATTCTTCTGTAACCATTCTTTGGTAGAACGGCTTGTGTGCTTAGGGTCGTTGTTTTGCTGCGTGACCCACCTTCTCTTGAGATTCAGTTCATGGACAGATGTCCTGATGTCCTTTAGAATTATCTGATATTATTCAGAATTCATTGTTCCATCAGTGATGGCAAGCCGTCCTGGCCCAGATGCAGCAAAACAGGCCCAAACCATGATCATACCACCACCATGTTTCACAGATGGGATAAGGTTCTTATGCTGGAATGCAGTGTTTTCCTTTCTCCAAACATAACGCTTTTCTTTTAAACCAAAAGTTCTATTTTTTTTTTTTTATTTCATCTGTCCACAAAACATTCTTCCAATAGCCTTTGTGACCTCCCCACATGAAGCTGTTCTGTATGGAGGAATGGGCTAAAATTCCTAAAATCCGGCATGCAGGACTGATCAACAGCTACAAGAAACGTTTAGTTGCAGTTACTGCTGCATTGGGGTGGGGCACGCCAGATAATGAAAGCAAAGGTTCACATACTTTTTCCACTCCCTGATATGTAATATTGGATCCTTTTCCCCAATAAATAAATGACCAAGTATAATATGTTTGTCTCTTTAAGTGGGTTCTCTTTAACTACTTTTAGGACAATCTGACAATATTTATGCAGAAAATCTGATCACAAATTTTCAAGCAACACTGTAGGTGTACACACACACACGGGCAAAAAAGTATTTAGTCAGGCACTGATTGTGCAAGTTCTCCTACTTAGAAATATGAGAGAGGTCTGTAATTTTCATCATAGCTACACTTCAACTATGAGAGACAAAATGATAAAAGAAAATCCAGGAAATCACATTGTAGGATTTTTAAAGAATTTAATTGTAAATTATGGTGGAAAATAAGTATTTGGTCAATTAATTTGGTCCAACTTAATACTTTGTAACATAACCTTTGTTGGCAATGACAGAGGTCAAACGTTTCCTGTAAGTCTTCATGAGGTTTGCACACACTGTAGCTGGTATTTTGGCCCATTCCTCCATGCAGATCTCCTCTAGAGCAGTGATGTTTTGGAGCAACATGGACTTTCAACTCAATCCACAAATTTTCTATGGGGTTGAGGTCTGGAGACTGGCTAGGCCACTCCAGGACCTTAATGCTTTTTACGGAGCCACTCCTTCATTGCCCGACCGGTGTGTTTTGGATCATTGTCATGCTGGAAGACCCAGCCCGTTCCATCTTCAATGCTCTCACTGATGGAAAGAGGTTTTGGCTTAAAATCTCATGATACATGGCAACGTTCATTCTTCCCTTAACATGGATCAGTCATCCTGTCCCCTTTGCAGAAAAACAGCCCCAAAGCATGATGTTTCCACCCCCATGTTTCACAGTAGGTATGGTGCAACTCCGCATTCTTCTTCCTCCACACACGACGAGTTGAGTTTTTACCAAAAAGTTCTATTTTGGTTTCATCTGACCACATGATATTCTCCCAATCCTCTTCTGGATCATCCGTATGCTCTCTGGCAAACTTCAGACGGGCCTGGACATGTACTGGCTTAAGCAGGGGGACACGCCTGGCACTGCAGGACCTGAGCCTCTTGGCGTAGTGTGTTACTGATGGTAGCCTTGTTACTTTGGTCCCAGCCCTCTGCAGGTCATTCAACGGGTCCCTCTGTGTAGTTCTGGGGTTTTTGCTCACCGTTCCCATGATCATTTTGACCCCACGGGATGAAATCTTGCATGGAGCCCAGATCGAGAGAGATTATCAATGGTCTTGTATGTCTTACAATTGCTCCCACAGTTGATTTATTCACACCAACCTGCTTGCCTATTGTAGATTCACTCTTCCCAGCCTGGTGCAGGTCTAAAATTTTCTTCCTGGTGTGCTTCGACAGCTCTTTGGTGTTGAGTTTGGAGTCTGACTGTTTGAAGCTGTGAACAGGTGTCTTTTATACAGATAACGAGGTCAAACAGGTGCCATTAATACAGGTAACGAGTGGAGGACAGAAGAGCTTCTTAAAGAAGACGTTACAGGTCTGTGAGAGCCAGAAATCTTGCTTGTTTGTGTGAGTGACCAAATACTTATTTTCCACCATGATTTACAATTAAATTCTTTAAAAATCCTTCAATGTGATTTCCTGGATTTTTTCCTCATTTTGTCTCTCATAGTTGAAGTGTAGCTATGATGAAAATTACAGACCTCTCTCATCTTTCTAAGTCGGAGAACTTGCACAATCAGTGGCTGACTAAATACTTTACCTCACTGTAATTTATTGAATAATGTATTGAAAGTGAGAAACAAAAACAATGTGTGACCATTGTGTTTCTGCAGTACATTTCCAAGCGCTTATCGCTTCTGCCACGCAACTCTATGTCATGCACTGCTGACTAACTCATAGTATTTTGTACATTTTGGTTCCTCATCTAGAAAAAGTTAGATAAACAGATAATGCCATTTGCATAATTTTTGCAGATGATTCATGTAGTTGCATTACAAACCATTATGTACCATCAGTGTCATGGTTGTTACCCTCTTACCCTCAAGAGACATGCTGTTTTAAAAACCGGGATAGAAAGGCTTTTTAAAGACATAGTAAAAGATACCAGCTATACTCTTACTACCTTTGTGTGTAAGCCACATAGACATTTAGTAAAATTATTTGCAATAGAGGTTTCATTTTTTTGGATGTTAGGGCAATTGTACCTAGTTCAGTCAAAAATATCAACAATTTTCCCCACTTACTCCAGGTGGTGAAAGTGATTCCGGCTGCTCTCACTTTAACGTGTTGTCATGTTTGTATTATTCATACCTATTGTGTTGAGCAAGTTGGTAGAACAGTTTCTGCTGGGATTCCATCTGTCTATCCATTTAAGCAGTGCCCCATTTTCCATTTTTATACATAATGTCACACAGTCTGAAAGCCCCAAACAGGTGTATTTGACATTACAGAGATTACAAAGCAGTGTTAGGCAAAAGTGTAGCGACTCAGGCAAGCAGTTTGCCCGTTGCTAAACTGGTATTGGGAAAATTTTAGAAGTCAACTTTCAGACTAAATCCAACGTAAAGGGAAGACTAAAAATCGTCTTTTGGCATCTTGCAGCAAACATTTAATTTACTGCTACATTACTTTTTAAATGTGGCATTCTGATTTTTTTTTTTAGATTGCTTCAAGAGTCCAAGATGTGCCGAGTGCCAAGGGAAGTCACAAAATAAATTTAAAAAATAAAATAAAATAAAAATTCTGAACAAAATGGCTTCTACAGGTTTAAAAAATATATTTCATTTTTAATTAATTAAATTAAATAAGTGCAGTTTCAGTCTTCACTTAAATGTTGATTGAAGAGGTTTCAATCAACATTTAAGTCATTCATATGATCCAAGTATAGGATGACCAGACGTCCCATATTTCAGTCCATGTCCCAGTGTCCCTGCTTATTTTTAAAACTATGTACATTTGTCCCATATGTCCCCCCCAAAAAAAACAAACAAAAAAAAAAAGACAAATTAATACTGTAATGACCATTAACAGAGAATCAAATCGCTCCAAACACTTTCGTTTATTCAAAAGGAACAGACCAATTATACTGCCTTACCAAAAAGTCACGCACTCCAACATTTCGTTGGCCCGCCTTAAGCTTCGGTTCTGGCACACACTCACTGTGGCATCATTTCCACAAACTTCTGCAATGTCACAACATTTATTTCTGTCCAGAGTCACATTAATTTCCCCCCCAAGATCTTGTATGGATGATGGGAGATTTGCTCCACTGTGCAAAGTCTCCTCCAGCACATCCCAAAGATTCTCAGTGGGGTTCAGCTCTGGACTCTGTGGTGGTAAATCCAGATGTGGAAATGGTGCCTAATGCTCCCTGAACCACTTTCACAATCTGACCCTTCTGAAACAGATTAACATCTTCTCCATGACCACAGGAGTCTTTTGACATGGTTGTTTAATAAAAGAGAAGCTTCTCACTGCATCAGTTAGGGTTAAAGAACTTGTGGCCAGCTCAATCACCAATGCAGTAATTATCCGATGAGAAGCTCTTAACTATTTGCTTAGTTAAACCCAGGTGCTGACCTTTTTTTTTTTTTTTTGGCCAGGAAGTGTACTCACAAGTTAGTGTACACTTCTAACGATCATGTTTGTCGATTTTGTAAATAACGTAATGACCTCACTCACAAGCGCTGATGCACTGCTGAGACGGATAAACCAACCAGTATGTTTAATGGCCAGCTTAAAAAAGAATGGACATTTCTAGTTTAACTTCACATGGAAGTCACAATGATATTACTCAAAAAAAGCACAAAGAAGGCAAAAAAGTAAGTGTGCAGTGTGTATATCAGTGTTTCCCAACCTTTGAGCCACATATTTCACGTTAGAAAAATCACAAGGCACACCACCAAACAAAAATGTCACAAAAAGTATATTTATTGAAATATAATGAAAATCTAGTCTCAATTTATGTTCTCCATGTGAAACCTGGGCCTGTTTAGTTGAACACAAAGCTGATATCTTACTGCCCTCTGTTGGAAAAGAATGTAATTGTTCTGCCTGTCACTACACACCGCTCGCTTAGAGTACCAAGCAATCTTCCACGGCACACCTGATGATTTCAGTGGTTAGGAAACATTGGTGTATATAGGATATGCCGAGCCATGGATCAGTCTTGGTGCTTGTGTATTGAATAAGTGGGCCATTTACTTTGTAAATAATAATTAATTCATATCAAAACCAAATGTGTGCTGCTCACCTTGGTTGCATATAGAGTCGAGCTCCTTATATTGGCCTCCAGTAGAAACCCTCCTGGATGGAGGAACCATAAACCGTGCCCGGCCCATCTGAGGTCGACCCGTGTCCTCCTGTTCCTGGTCCAGTCGCTGTCTCTTAAGCAGCTCTACTAAAGTGCTCGAAGAGGTTTCTCTTATCCTGTTCACGGTCTCCCTACTCTTCCTCTTCTCTTCTTCCTCAGACAGCATCCCATTGGCAGAGTGCTGGAGCTCGTCAGGGATAGCAGTGGGGCCGAGAAGCAGGTGTCTGCTTCCTGCAAACTTGCGGCAAACTATAGATTTGGAGATGCTAGGTTTCACCTTGAGGGCTCGGAGTATGTTTCCGTGTTCATGCTCATCCTGGAGAAGCTCGGTGAGGATGCTCAGAGGAGACTTGCTGAGACCAGTGATGGGCTTCCCGATGCGTTTCAGGTGACCCCGAACGTGGTTGGACAGGCCAGTTTTAGTGTCGAACCAACCCATACACAGAGGGCAGGTGTATTCGATTTTGGAGTCAGGCTTTTCTGCTGAAGTAGAAACAAAACCGCTATCACTTTCAGATACATCAGTACATACACCTGGAATTAGGGTTGGGTATCGTCTGCATTTTAATCAATTCTGATTTTGCTTATCAATTCCAAGTTTCAACTCCAAAATTGTGAAATAAAATGCATCAAATGCTTAGATGTAAAGAATATATATATTTTGTATTTCAACTTGGGACTGTGGTAGCCTAGCAGTTAAGGTACTGGACTCTGGCCCAGAAGGTCCAGGGTTCAAATCCCATCTCTGCCAAGCTGCCACTGTTGGGTCCTTGTTGGGTCACTGTTGGGCTCTTAACCCACAATTGCTTGGATTGTAAGATTGTGCCAATTGTAAGTCGCTCTGGATAAGGGCGTCTTCTAAATGCTGTAAATGTAAACTTCTGAAGTAATCATTTTTACATTAAGCCCTATTATATATAAAAAGCTTAACATCTCAATGTACTAAAGGAGTGACCTAGGAAAACCTTTTCTCAATTATTACTGGTCATAAGTAATGTCTACTGCTGAAATGATGAACCTGTAATCCCAAAAGGGAAAGTAAACATTATGTTACAGTATTTTTCTCCCCATTTAAACCTGACATAAGTAAAAGCTGGCTTAATGTACTAAAGCAGTGAACTAGAAACACCGAACTTCTCTCCATTACTACTGGTCATAAGTACTACTGCTGAAATGACAAACGTGGTCCAAAAGAAAAGCAATGCTCTTACTTACAATAGGTTTAAAAGGGAAGTAAAAGGCTTAATGTAAAAATTATTACCTTCCCTTTGGATCACAGGTTCGTCATTTCAGCAGTAGAGGGTACGCATCGCCAGTAGTAACAAAGAAGTTTGGGTTTTCCTAGGTCATTGTTTTAGGACATTAAATCACATTAAGTTTTAAAGCATTTTAAACTCTGAGCTAACATAACATTTACTGAGGCTCAGTACAATGCTGGTGCCTTCAAGGTTGCCATGTTGAAGGTGTAGCCTTCAACAGATCAGTGTTCCACAAATATTGCATTTAGCCTTTCCATTTTTCTCAAAGTGGAGCCAAACTTGAGCACTTGAGTGTCCATCTTACAGAGCGCATCAAAAAGCTACGTGATGACGTCCCGGCAGATAGGTTCCTGTTCAATACAGACATTTTTCCAGAACCATGTATCTGAAGCCTAAATTGTGTTAGTAAGAACAGATAAGCGGAATTGAAAATAGGTTCTGAATCGGAACTGGGTTTCAATACCCAAACTGGAAGAAACTTCTGAGGGCCAGTTAAAATAATTGCAGTAGATGTTTCAACAGGCAAACATTATCACACAAACAAGTATGCAATGTCTCTAATGTTGCCTCTAGCATAAGATTGCCCCATTTGAAAACTAAAGGTCCACAATAAAAGGAAAACCGAGCAACTATAGCCACTTTGGGGTGGATAACCCACAGGGACGGATAACTGGAAGGTTAGGAGTTCAAGTACTGTTAAATGGTAGCTCGATTGTTTCATTGCCACACTAGGTCATGTCATTGGCCAGTTGCTGATGGAAGCCTCTTGGCCACTAAGAGGACAAATACAGGGTGTCTAGAACAAATGCCACTAACATCGTTAATGTGTTGATGTTTGTTGCGTCACCCATAGTGCTCCCAACGAACCGATGCAATATGGATAAAACCTGTGGATTGGCAAGTAAGAAATTTATTAACGTGGGGCTTACTTTATAGATACCATGCAACTTAAGGCAAACTTAGACCCCTGTTGTCTTCAAATAATGCTAATGGAGAGCATGGACTGCCCCACTGGATGAAGATTCTACCCCATTGACTGTTGCATAAGAATATATTCTTTCCTGCCAATGTATATAACAAAACTGGGCTAAGAGTGTTTACCAGTGATTGTGTGAAGCATTTCGACACAGAATAACTGGATATTTTTGTCAAGTCACACAATGGTTTAGTTCCATCAAAGCTCTAAGGAAACAGAACTGTGACCCCACTGTAAATGAACAGCTGCCCTAAATGTGTTGGACGAGATTCATACAGGTTGCGCCACTTATTTAACAGTATTGTGGTGCAAAAGTCTTAGGCCAGAATCAGTTGTTGTTTTGGATGGATGGCTTTATTCATCCCAAAGGGAAAGTCAAGTATTAAAGCAGCTCACATTCACATTAGTGGTCAACCATTATTATTATTTTTTTTTTTTTTAATGGCCAACGGCAATATTTAGAAAGCAGGGTAACCGATGACTGATATATTATACCAATATCACTTTTTTCCAACTTATAAAACTACTTCTATTAAGTGAGACAAAATTGCTGAGCTTAAATGAACTTAAGTCATAAATACACAGTCTCTCAGTCTCAGCATCTGTTTTTTGTCGCCCACTAGTCCCAGTTTGAGCTGCAAGCTGTAATGCAGGAACAAGTTTCTCTGCATCTTCATGATCTCGTAATCTCGGCCGAAGCCGATTATCTCAAAATGCCATTAAATCGGCCGACCACCAATTTAGAACAAGTATTATTGTACACTACTACACAGGTACATAAATAGTATACAATAAATGTAACATGAATATTTTAAGAAATCAGTTTGACTGGACTCAAGACCGTCACACTGATTCGTCACTCCAGAACACCCTTTTTTACTGATCACCATTCCAACCGGTGTGATCTTTAGCACATCTTGGCCTTACAAATTTCCTGTATTTTCTGGTTGTATTCTAACAAAGAATACGAGTAATAATGGACCATTGCTATAACCATGATATCTGATCGAATTGTGGCCTAAGACTTTTGCACAGTACTGTAGTGAGGTTTTGGCTAATGAGAGTAGTTGCTTTAGAATTTATCACCTCTCCGAATGCTTTTGCTCATGGTGTGTACTCTTCTGCGGATGCGAGGCTGCCAGTCCTGAGAGGCCACCTGTTCAGGCGACAGCATGTGACGAGCCTCGTAGCGTAGCCCCAACCTGTGCAGATGTCCTCGGATGTGATTGGACAAGCCTACCCCCGAATCAAAGATGGCTGGACAGTACGGACAGCGTTTCCTTTCCGCTTCAAACATGGGGGACAACCGGTAGCTGGCGTAGGAATCACTCAGGTGATACTCTTCATTGTCATCACTTAATGTACTCTCTATGTTCTCCTCTTTAACTATGAGAGTGGTAATCTCACTGCTGTCTTCCACATGGTCATCAAAATCAGCAGAATCATGAGAGTCTTCATCTTTGATGTGAAGTCCTTGTGGGATGAAGTGGTCAGTGGTGCAAGGACTAGACTCATCATCACCGTTTAAGACGACAGCATCTCCAGTGCTCTCATGGCGGGCATACTGAAAGGCGTAATGGTCCTGCCAGGACATTTCCTCTAGGGATTCCGGTTCATGTTTTGGTAAAATAAGAGCAGTAGTCTTCGGCGCGTTGCGATAGGGGGTCGACATTTTTCTTTTGGAGGGAGACTTTTGCCTTGGTGTTTGCACCACTGGGTCACTGGCTGAGGGATCTTTGGTAGGGATATGAGGGTCGTCGTTCAGACGTGGCACTTTGCTTGAAGTTGCAGACTTGGTCGCAGGATGCATGTCAAAACTGGAGGAGTTTGTCTTTTCACATTTTTGATTGTCCACTGCGACGTTCCAGAGACCCGTCGTCACATCCGTTCTCTCTGCAGGGAGAGAGAATTTACTTGGCTTGTCACATTTCAGGGAGGACGCCGGCAGGTTGTTCGCCAAGCTGCCAAAGCGCCTTTTGAACAGTGATGAGCTAGACTCTTGATAGGATTTTTGGGCATCGTTACCTTTGGGATAAAGGTCATCAAGGCAACTGGATGGCACTGACAAGTCTGTTCCACTCTTCCCATTCTGGTTTGCTCTGAAACCAAATGGGAGAGGTTTCTGTAAAGTGGGAGATGGGTCTTCTGCTTGAGTTTGGTCTGCTAGACTGTTCTGGTTTAGCACAGACCTTGTATCGACCGAGTCAAGTTCATTATCGGAGAATGCCTCGCCGTGGCTTTCCAGGTGCTCTCGGAAAATGTTTCTACTCTGGGACGTAAATGTGCAAAGTTTACAAAAATACCCTAATCGGTCTTTGCCTGCGTCGAGGGGAGTTGTGCATTGGTGTGCTTCCAGGTCCTCTTTCCTCAATGCTACATGATTGGATTCTTCACAACTGTAACAGGGTTTGTTCTTTTCATGAGTCTTGGCGTGACGACTCAAAGGTTGGCAACAGTTGGCTCCGATTGTGCACTGGGACCCCTTGTTTCTCTTTTCGTTCAGACCTTTAATCTCCTTCATCAGCCTCTCCTGTCGCAACTGGTGTATTAGCATGTGCTTCTGCAGGGAAGAACTCTCGCGGAATGAACGCCCACACTCTTTGCATATAAAGGGATGCAACACGCTCTCTTGCCTTCCTTGATTATGCTGGTCTAAATGATACATCATATGCCTTTGCAATTGCTTTTTCTCCTTGAAATTAGCATTGCACTTTGTGCATTGGAAGGACGACAGCTCAGACTCCGAGCCCGTTTCCAGCCTCCTCTTTAATGGCACAGGTTTGCCACCCACGTAGACTTCAGCTTCGTCCTGCCCGCCTACCTTGTCGCTTGAAATTAAGCTCTTTTTGCTACAGTAATTCCCCAGAGATGACTCCATGTAGGCTTTCAAACTTTCCGGCTCTTTTCTCAACGAAAGATCTTTAGTAACGGACGAATCACAATCCGAGTCCGTGTTGGAACCAAAGACATCATTAACTTCGCCGTCAACCGGAATCCTTTTCACTTTGCAGATTTTCTGCTTCCGCCGGCTCAGGCTATTCCGTTGAAGGCCTTCCACCTCCATTTTCCTCTTTACCACTCCGTCTAGTATCCCACCCTTCAACAGGAGGCACATAAACTTCTCTCGAAGGTTCCTGTTCAAGCCTTCGTAGTTCTCAGAGGAGCTATCCGAATCGCCATCGACATCCCATATGGACCCTGCTTCAAAGCCGTTGCTTGTCTGCAGTCGGCTGATCGGCCCATTATCCGCATCGTCCCACGCCAAGGGAGCGTCACAGTCGCTGCTGTCCGATTCGTATAAGGTCCGTGCGGACGACGCTTTCAGGATGTGCCCTTCTGGTTTTTGCCAAGTGTTTGATTGAAGCTCGCTGGGAGGCTCTAACACCTGAGGGTTGGTGTTTGTCCGAGGCAAAGGGGATGCATCTTTGTTGGGGACTCGGGGTTCCTCTGAGGTACAGTGTGAAGCAGATCCATTAACAAGTGCTCCTGAAGGCAATGAATCGTCTGTGTGGGGGGCAACCAGGACGCCGCCACAGACAAATGGGTTCGGCTGGGATCCATTTAAAAGGCTTTGGTGAGTGTCCAAAGATTGGCACTGCTGTCGTCCCACACTGCTGCGGCTGCTGCTGTCGGTGGTGGTGGTGGTGGTGGAGGGGGGAGAGGAAGTGTGAGAGCCTGACAGCTCCTGAGTGTAATCTTCAACAGATTCCACTTCTTTCTCGTCACTGTTTCTCACTGCTGCCATGGCAGACACGGCGTCTATAAAACACAATTAGCGGCAAACAGATCAATTATCGTGCAAGATGCATAAACTGATGAGTAAATAAAGCAGAGTTTAAAAACATTTTTAAACTATTTCAATTATAAGGGTGTCTTTTTATCCTTGTCAACTGAAAAGGCACGGTAGCAGTTTAAGCACTTAAGGTGACCTTTGATCGAGAAGAGCATTTTTACTCAAAATTCATGATCAAGTTACATTTTTAAATGAAAGGTCTACATACATTGCTTAAGCTACGTAAAAAAAACAACAACAGAAGATTGTATTTACTTTGTTTATTATTTAACATTGCTTTTGGCACCAATGGATAGTCAACAGGCACAATGTTGCATTGAAACTAATCAGGCACACTCACACCAGTCCAATTTAGCATAACCAATTAACTCAGTGGTTCTCAGACTTGTCTGCAGGGACCAACTCTTGTTTGTTTAACATCACAATCAGCATCAATGGCCATTTCAGCAACACACACGGTTTCATCTATACAAAGTTACATTCTAGCCGTGTGTGTGTGTGCGCAAAAAAGTATTTAGTCAGCCACTGATTGTGCAAGTTCCCCTACTTTGAAAGATGAGAGAGGTCTGTAATTTTCATCATAGGTACACCAACTATGAGAGAGAAAAAAAAATCCAGGAAATCACATTGTAGGATTTTTAAAGAATTTAATTGTAAATCATGGTGGAAAATAAGTATTTGGTCAATAACAAAAGGTCAGCTCAGTACTTTGTAACATAACCTTTACTGGCAATGACAGGAGGTCAAACGTTTCCTGTAAGTCTTCACCAGGTTGGCACACACTGTAGCTGGTATTTTGGCCCATTCCTCCATGCAGATCTCCTCTAGAGCAGTGATGTTTTGGGGCTGTCGCTGGGCAACACGGACTTTATGTGGTTGAGGTCTGGAGACTGGCTAGGCCACTCCAGGACCTTGAAATGCTTTTCATGGAGCCACTCCTTCATTGCCTGAGCGGTGTGTTTGGGATCATTGTCATGCTGGAAGACCCAGCCACGTTCCATCTTCAATGCCTCACTGATGGAAGGAGGTTTTGGGTTTTTTTAGGATCCTCAAAAATCTCACCAAACATGGCCCCGGCCCCCTTTTCATTCTTCCTGAAACACGGATCCAGTCCGTCGTCCTTGTCCCCTCTGCAGAAAAAACAGCCCCAAAAAGCATGATGTTTCCACCCCCATGCTTCACAGTAGGTATGGTGTTCTTGGGGATGCAACTCAAGCATTCTTCTTCCTCCACAACACGACGAATTTTTTACCAAAAAAAGTTTCTGATATTAATACCACATGATATTCCTTCTCCCAATCCTCTTCTGGATCATCCATATGCTCTCTAGCAAACTTCAGACAGGCCTGGACATGTACTGGCTTAAGCAGAGGGACACGCCTGGCACTGCAGGATCTGAGTCCCTCTCGGCGTAGTGTGTTACTGATGGTATCCTTTGTTACGTTGGTCCCAGCTCTCTGCAGGTCATGCATCAGGTCCCTCCGTGTAGTTCTGGGATTTTTGCTCACCGTTCTCATGATCATTTTGACCCCACGGGATGAGATCTTGCGTGGGGCCCCAGATCGAGGGAGATTACCAATGGTCTTGTAAGAAAATGGAAGACCTACAATTGCTCCCACAGTTGATTCATTCACACCAACCTGCTTGCCTATTGTAGATTCACTCTTCCCAGCCTGGTGCAGGTCTACAATTTGCTTCCTGGTGTCCTACGACAGCTCTTTGGTCTTGGCCATGGTTGAGTTTGGAGTCTGACTGCTTGAGGCTGTGGACAGGTGTCTTTATACAGATAACGAGGTCAAACAGGTGCCATTAATACAGGTAACGAGTGGAGGACAGAAGAGCCTCTTAAATAAGAAGTTACAGGTCTGTGAGAGCCAGAAATCTTGCTCGTTTGTGGGTGACCAAATACTTATTTTCCACCATGACTTGCAATTAAATTCTTTAAAAATCCTATTCTGATTCCCTGGATTTTTTTTCCCGCATTTTTGTATCTCATAGTTGAAGTGTACCTATGATGAAAATTACATACCTCTTATCTTTCCAAGCAGAACTTGCACAATCAGTGGCTGACTAAATACTTTTTTTTCCATTGACCTGTGTGATTTATTTTCGTGAACTCGTGAACGCACTACAGAAATAAGGGCAACAAACTTTGTGGAGACTCAAATGCCACACACACACACACACACGAAAATAAACTTGATTATTTAATATTGAAGCATATCACATCTTTGTGAGATTATTAACTGGTTGCAAATGAGAAATCATGGTAAACCTGGAGATTTCCCCAAGTGAATTATCGGATTACTCAAGTGCATGTATGCTCAATTGGATTACTAACAAAATCAGATTTTCTGCAGTAATCGGATTAAGTGCATCCAAACACATTCGATGCTGTTAAAGGAGTGAGAAAAGAAAACACTACAAATAACCTATCCTTGGCAGCTTAATATTTACTGATACCAGGTGTCGTACTACATACTTTGTTAGGCTTTTGTGAGGTGCAGTGACTTAAATTTCAGTTTTTCACCCATCATTAAGACTCAAATGTTTAAACCCTGAAATATGCATTCATGTTACTAGAAACAAAAAAAGATACACTGACCAAAATAACCTGTGCTCATGCAAAAACAGCAATTTTCTACTAAACAGAGAAGCAGAATGAGTAGGCCATTATTTCTAAGCAGCGTTGCGGGATTTGCACACCCTCTGTCACCGCATCTATTCACAGCACACCCTGCTGTTAGTCCTGGAAACACTGGTGAGGAAGCTTAATTATGTGAGCACACCGTCGGGATGCAACCTTTCCCATTTCTCCCACTTAAGTTCTCAGGCACTTCCTAAAAATTGACCAACTTCCATGGGAACAAAGTACACCTCCGATGAGATCATATTATTGTCTTAGCACTCTGTGATGGTGCCAAAAGCATGTCCCAGCACAAGACTGTTGTTGTTTGAATCTTGACAAATTGACACGCACACTAGCTAGCGCACACAAACACGCGACCAAAAAACACATACATGTCAGGCTATCATTGTGGGGACTTTAACCAACATATCAATACTGTTGCTAATGAATGCCATGCCTAAACAAACAGTAACCCAAACCAAATCTTTTCGCACGTTTTGTTTTTCAAAATGAAGGACATTTGGTCCTCGTAATGACAAACATGATCATACTAGTGTACAAAGGTGGGCTGAGTAGTAAGGGATTTACGCACTGACAAAAAACCCCACCAAAAAGGAGTTCTAATCAAATGAAACACTGCTTGACTAATGATAAGTGTTTACAATATTAGAAAGAAAGGATAAGTTTATTGGGGAAAACTGTACAATTGAAAGGAGGCTCTAGTACCCTGTTGGGCCGCCTCTAGCCTGGATACAAGATGAGATCCGGTAGGGCATGGAGGCATTCAGGTTTTGTATAGTATACTATGGCACACCTTTCCCACAGATGTAGCAGCTGCATATGGGTGTAGATCGGCCACACTCAGTTTGCTGAAGCTGGTGTTCCAGCTGGTCCCATAAATGCTTGACTGGCGATAATTCTGGCGACGGGGCAGGCCAAAGTGGTGGAGTCTGGCAGAGACATTCCTAGGAAACCCTTGCTGTGTGTGTTTGCGCATTATCCTGCTGAAAATGACAGCTGGAAGCCCTGCCATGAGGGGCAACATGACATGTCCTGCACATATCGCTGAGCTGTTAGTGTCCCTTCTAGCACTACAAGGGATGATTGAATGTTGTATGTGATGGCTCCTCAGATCATCACACTAGCAGTAGGATCAAACGAACTTCTCTACCGGTTGTCTGTCTGGGCCGTCCATCTGCTCCCAAAATCTAACAGCTAGGTCAGAACAGCCGAGAAGGTGGGCAATTCATCAAAACAAGAACACTGCTTCTTAGCCCAATGATGAACCCCCTCTGAAAGTCTGTCAACTGGGCAGTCTCTCACCAAGGGGTACACTATCCAAAAGTAGCCTCAGAGCCTTTTAAAAGGGCAGCGGGGAAAGTACTTCTATGCCCTCTTGCTGCAAGACCCAGTGTCTAATCAGACCAGACCTGCAATCATTTACATACCTGCAGAGTTTTGCTGCAATCTGATATTTATCTGGGTACATAACATTTGTCAATGACTGCATATTAACAAATGAAATTAATCTCTTTGATCTCTTTGGTTCATACTGTCTGCAATTAAAAGAAACTGTATAATGTTTTTCCATTTGCATTTTCCATACTGTCCCAACTTTTTCTGACATTGAATTAGAGAACTTTATAATTCTTTTAAGTATTATTTTCCTTCAGAAATCTGACCTTAGTAATTAGTTTCCCTCACCATTAGTCAACTACTCATTCTCTTATCTTTAGCACTTTAAAATATCAAAAGCCTCGATCTTCAAATACACAGATTAAGAAAAATCTATGCCTGTTCAAAGGTTTGTACCTCAAAATAAATGATGCAAAGCTTCATTAGTCGTTTAACAGCATCACGCCTCGCTTTTCCTCCCCCTAAAAAACTCGACCCCTTTAGAGTCCAGACTTGGCTCGGCTAAACGTATGCTCGGAGGATTTGACATCCAGCACTGGCTGCTCTCAACAGGAAGCTGCGTCGCTAACGAAGTGGTAAATTCAGTGTTAATGAGTGGCTTCACTGTTACCACCTCCAAGGTAAACCTTCCTGGCTCCATATTCTCTCCATCTGTTCTGGTGTGAGGGGGGTTTCAGAGGGGGAACAGACACTCCACATTTAAAGCAAACTTTAGCGCGAGCCCTCGAACAGCAGGGTGGCGACGCCATCACAAGCTGCAATTTCGGCATTACATTTACAGGCCTCATTAGCCGCCGGCATCCAGGCTGATCTGCTGCTTCCAGAGCGAACGGGGTTCAAATGCAACTCGGCTTTTAAAAATTCACTCGCATCTGTTTACCTCGTTTAATCAATGGTAAAAGGCAGGAGTTTTGCCTTGCTGGGAGCTATTTACTAGGATTACAGGCTTAAATCAAACGCGCAACCCCAAAACGAACTGATCGATCACAAGCGATTAGCTCATTTCCCCCCCCACAGTGTCTCGCACCGGCTCTTATTCGCGTTCTCTACGTCTTCAGCAATGAATTCGTAAACGAGGACAAATCGGGAGAGGACCCATTGTGATCCGTCTAAACCGCACAAGTAAGAGAGCGCTTAACACATTCGGCGGCACACATATGTCACTGCGCATTCTCTCCGCCGCTCCCTGCTCTCTCCATCAGCACTTGCTCTAACACTTAAGTTACACCTCATCTCGAGGTTACTGCCGAAAAAAAAAACCCGAGGTGATAATTGCATATTATCATTACACATTATTTCGCAATCTCGGAAGATCAACTTTTCTTGGATGCATTCATTAATCAGAGGGGAATAAGACCTACCAGCTATGCTCCACTTTCTCTTGTAAACTTTTTATTTCTTCTCCTCCCAACACTGTGAAAGTACAGCTCGAGTGAAATAAACATCTATAAATACAACAGTGGAGGAAGAGGATGGCTAGTAGTTTTAAAAATGAACCGGGATGGCCTACAGAATTTCTAATACTCATTACCAGTGATCTGAAGCACCTCAATAGAGAAAATGTTAAGCTTGCAGACTACATCCACATTGCTTACAAATGAACTTGCAGATTTTAAATAAGTATTTTCTTGTTTGTTTAATTCTTTTCTTCACGCCATGCCACCACTGATGACTATAATCATGTCAAACCCGATCTTTGGCCTAGGAAAGTCCTCTACAAGAGGTTAGATCAGTAAGCAGGGGACAGAAGAGTTGAGCTGGCATTCGTAGTTTTAACTGACATGTCAGAGCAGGTCACTCACTTGGCAAAGACAGTCAAAAGCATACCTTAACTGCATCATGTAGCCAGGTAGGATGGATTAGTGCATGCAGTGTGTAGCGCTACAACTCAAGCTATAATTCTACCTAAAAGCTCATGACAGGACTTAAAAATGAGTAAACAAACAGCTCCAAGAGACAAAATACAGACACCAGCCTTGCTGTCTATGTCATTAGATTTAGTCCTCACTCGCATGGAGGTGGTTTGGTTTTGAAAAGATGGATGTTGCACAAAAGACAGCAAATCATGCTGGAGATCAGTTTCTGTCCTGTCCCCTTTGCAGAAAAACAGCCCCAAAGCACTGATATTTCCACCCCCATGCTTCACAGTAGGTATGGTGTTCTTGGGATGCCACTCAGCATCCATATTCCTCCAGCTGAATTTTTACCAAAAAGTTCTATTTTGGTTTCATCTGACCACATGATATTCTCCCAATCCTCTTCTGGATCATCCATATTCTCTCTGGCAAACTTCAGATGGGCCTGGACATGTACTGGCTTAAGCAGGGGGACACGCCTGGCACTGCAGGATCTGAGTCGCTCTCGGCGTAGTGCGTTACTGATGGTAGCCTTTGTTACTTTGGTCCCAGGTCTCTGCAGGTCATTCATCAGGTCCCTCAGTGTAGTTCTGGAATTTTTGCTCACCGTTCTCATGATCATTTTCACCCCACCGGATGAGATCTTGTGTGGGGCCCCAGATCGAGGGAGATTATCAGTGGTCTTGTATGTCTTACAATTTCTTACAATTGATTTATTCACACCAACCTGCTTGCCTATTGTAGATTCACTCTTCCCAGCCTGCTGCAGGTCTACAATTTTCTCCCTGGTGTCCTACGACAGCTCTTTGGTCTTGGCCATGGTTGAGTTTGGAGTCTGACTGTTTGAGGCTGTGGGCAGGTGTCTTTTATACAGATAACGAGGTCAAACAGGTGCCATTAATACAGGTAACCAGTGGAGGACAGAAGAGCTTCTTAAAGAAGAAGTTACCAGTCTGTGAGAGCCAGAAATCTTGCTTGTTTGTGGGTGACCAAATACTTATTTTTCACCATGATTTACAATTAAATTCTTTAAAAATCCCACAACGCGATTTCCTGGATTTTCTTTTCTCATTTTGTCTCTCATAGTTGGTGTACCCATGATGAAAATTACAGACCTCTCATCTTTCTAAATAGGAAAACTTGCACAATCAGTGGCTGACTAAATAATTTTTTGCCCCACTGTAAGACAAATTTTGTTGATGAAATGCCCCATCAAGGGAAGTTATGGCTCACGTGTTCTCCTTCAGTGTTCTTTCCATTGATGTGATTATTAAGCAACAATTAGCCTATTAAGAGCAACCTAGTACAATTTAAGACTTTTACAAACAATTTTAACGGTTGCAAAAAATTATCGTTATCCATAATAATATAATATAAAATCCCATGAGAGAGATATTTTTGTCAGTATTGCACACCCCTAGACTGTGGTGGTGCAGAGGTTGAGGTAGGTCCAGGAATCAAATCTGATCTCTACCAAGCTGCCACTGTTGGGTCCATGAGCAACGCCCTTACCCACAACTGCTTGCATTGTAAGATTGTTCTGCATAAGACTTTCTGCTGAACGACTAAACGTAAATACAAAAGAACTTCCATTTTAAAACTTATGCACCATTTTCTATAGTGAAGACAAACAAAAACTAAGAACTGACCAGAAAGAAGCAGATAAAGTGAAAAAAATAAACTAACAGGATGATTGACGGTCAATTGATTGGTTTTGTAGGCATCCTTCAGAGCATTTGATTGGAGCCATTGATTAATCAGTCAGGTTGAGGGGAGTCGAGTTGATAATTTGAAGCCCGCTGGCTTGTGTGACTATTCTGCACTCATTAAAGCAGCCACACGGTCGAGAAACCTTTGAGATCTCTCTCCCTCTCCTATTTAAGACAAAAAGAGATGAGAGTTTAAAGCTAACAAAGCCTCTGGAAACCCTTACCAGACGTCTCCGACTTAATCCCTTTAATTTTGAAAGGTATTGTTTTAACGCTTCAAAGTTGATATGGTTTAATCCCCCCTCGAACGCTACGGGACGGTAAATGAGGCCGCGTCACTCGCTAATCTACTCGCCACAACAGAAAATCCTCCTTCAAGACGAGGTTGCCGAGGCTTCCTGTGAACTCGTCGTTTGATGTTCCCTACCTGCTATCGAACACCGCTTCAGTCTTAACCCGACTGTCACTCCCTGCCTGTCCCCTTTTATCAGACCCTCACTCTCTCGCTAAAGCTAGCATCAAGCACGGCCCTCACCATCTAGCCCCCTATTTTGGGAGCGGGTGATAAGGAGAGCTCTGGGACGAGGTGGATAGGTGTCGGATCTCCTCTAATTTGGCCTCGTAAGAAAGACTGCATCATCAGCCTGCAACAGACCGTGTTCTTTTGTCATTTCTCGAGTCCATTTTTAATCCAGGTGAGCCCACATTGCTGCAGCTTTGCATCAGCATAGCTTTCAGCGGCTCTGCCCAGGGAAAAATGCAGCCTCGCACTCACTATTTGTGCTGTCCGGGATGTTTGAATTGTCAGCCTCGGCTTCTCGCTAGTCTGAGCGCCAGTTTGTTTGAGGACGATTTCTTTTCGCAGTTGTTCTAAGCAAGCAACTCCCGCACCGCGACCGGGTAGTGTAATAAAGCGGAGTTATTTCTGAACGCTCATTTGGCCCAGGGTTCAAAAAGGAACTTTCAGCCTGTGTGCATTCAGCTTTCTCCACTGCAAGAGGCTGCAAGTTGCTTAATAACATCTCATGAACTACTACGACTGGTGCAGAACTTCTCAAAGTTTTTCGTTTTAAAACTCTATTCTACAGAGGTCGGACACAACAGGTGAACAGTATGGGATGAATTACCTCAAGCCATGATTGGATCAGCAGTGGCTCATCAGCTTACACAACCACGAAACTGGGAAAAAAAAAAAAACCCCGACAAATTTATGCCCACTCACTGGGCCATCCCCCTGCTATAAAGCGTTTGGTAATGTCACAGCGATCCCCACATCCACAGAATGTTTCGATGAATCTCTCGCATCAATCTGGGTTCAAGAGTTCGAATTCACATATGCGACGTCTCCTAAAACACAACATATGCAAGATGTCTACTACTAATTACAAGGGAAGCACCGAATATTCGGCAACTGAAGTGATTCAGCTGAAAAAGACCGAATAATTTACACCAAACAATGACACTTTGATTATGTGATCAAATCGCAACCAGTGTGAAACGAGATGTTCTTTGTAAACACAGCAAATGTCGGGTGTGTGGAAGCCGGGCTCTAAAGTGCGAAATGTTGTCCGCATTTGTGCCTTCTCTTTAAAGAAATGAGAATGGAATATTTATTAAGGAGCACCTGAACAAAACGAGATCCTGACCTGAATGCGATAGGATTTCGCCGAGTGTTCATCGGGCCTGTCTCATTACCTAGCTAGTGCCCTTGCTGGCTACTTCCTATGTAGGGCATTCTCTTTAAAGCTTCCTAACTGATAATAGAACCCCAAGACTGGTAACTGAATCAATATTGTGAGACTGATTGCTGCCGTTTGTTGGAGGTCTGTATCCTAGTCTGCCATTTAACGATATTTGAATCTTTCCTTAAGGTTTCTTTTTGGAGGAACAGCGTAACACACAAGGAATGGATCAAATGCAGAGAGAAGCCAATATTAAAACTAAAAGGAGGGGAAATGTAAGCCCTGTATGAGATCTGTTTAGCACATTTAGCTGGTACATTTAGAGAACACAGTTAAACAGGACTAAGCATGTAGAGAAACAGATGGACTACAGAATTGAGGGGAAAAAAAATAAATCAGTCTACCTAGTGTTAAGGACCTGCTAACTAAATGTTATCTGGATGGTGGTAACTTTCCATAGATGGATGGAGTAGCGTGTGATTTTCACAACACTTTATGGTCATAATCTTTATACAAATGCCTGTTGGTTTATGTTTACACCATGCCAGCACTGATGTCTATAATCACGGCAGAACAGGGCAAAGCTGTGTCTAAATATGGAGCTTTTCACAGACCTGGCAAGAACCTGCATCTATATCTGGAGGTAGAACAGTCCAGTTTAGTAAAACTGCTTCACTCAGACCAGACCAACTCCTTTGCAAACCAGTAGCTTTGCGACACTAAAGAAGCAATTTTCAGGCACTTAAGGCAAAACCAATTCTCATACACAAATTTCACCTAAGTAGTTTTGTCACGTATAAAATCCAATTCCATAAGTACTTCGACCTGGTATATGGTTTGGACAGCGGAAGCCCATTTCCATTACTTCTTAAGGGACAATTTGTACCTCATTCCAGAATATTCCAATCACACAATCTACTTTCCATATCAGCACAAGACGAGGACTGTCCGATTTGCCCTTCTGACCCATTTTCTGCATATTTGATGTGGCTCTGCCTCTCTACCTTCTTCACTCTCCTCACATATTGGCGTACCTGCTGAATATTGTGTGCGTTTCGCTGTTAAGGTTATTCCCAAGCAAAGTGCAGGTGTCCTCTGCTGTCCTACAGCAAATACATTCTAGCACTTTGCCTTATGATTGTCTACAAAATAAAACAATGGTTTTGGTTACCCACTGTTCAGATGGAAACCAATCATGGAGCTAGCAAGTATTAAGACAACACGCTTCACAGCAAGAGTTTGGGTAGTTGGCGTTCATCTGTATGACACATTAACAACTAATCTGGAATATTAAGATTGCTCCCCATTTTGAAATTAGTAGGCACTCAATTTTGCACTTGACCTGCTGTTGATATAATCTTGATTTTGTTGGGGAGTTGAAGTGTACACAAACTTCGGGACTTGCTTAAGCAGGTTTCCTTTTGCCATACCCATTCATTAACACCCTTCTGACATCCTTGTTTGGACCAATTTTGCACAATCCCATCTGCTGACACTGCCCTGATCATGTTCTGCACACCTCAGTCCGGCCAACAGCTGACCATCCACAATCTATTGAAATCAAGAGCGAAGGAACTGTTATCACTGAACTTCTGGATCTTCCTTTTGTGTTAAATATCACTAGTGAAAACGTTGGCTTCACACTAAGTTTGTTGGGTTGCATGTGCAGTTTAAGATATTGAGCGAGTTAGAGTCTGCAGATCGGGGGCACCATCTGTCCCTGCTCCACTTGAGAAACAAGGGGGAAAAAAAATCCCCAACTTTGTCGCTGCACATACGTGAACGATCAGATGAAAGCGATCCGATGTCAACGCCAACACTGCTCGGGATTGAAGACAGGATCAGCAGCACTAGCAGCATGCTTGCATTGAGAGAAATGTCACGAGGTGCAGGTACGGGGACAGAGGGACGCTCTTATTAGCGTTCATTAAAAATGGAGTGCGAAGTACAGAGTGAGATGCGAGAAATAAAACAGCGGAAGCAGAGCTAATTTAAGTTGGAGGACCAGTAATCAACAAGCATTACTCGTTTTCAGCTTACAGAGCGAGGGTGGTGGTACTGAGGAGATATAAATGTGCTTACACTGGTGTAGCAACCAACAGCTTAAGTAAAGAAAAACGTTAAGTAGCACTAGCACTGGTTACACGAACAAACAGTGCAGAAGAACTTTAAACAGAAACAAAAAATAAAAATGTTAACCTTACCATAATATACAACACACACGCAGCTGGCTTGTGCCTGGTTCTGCGCTCTCATTAGCTTTAGCTTAAACCTCTTTGCCGTTGTTAGTTTTGTCATACTCCAAATATTCAGACATAACATACTCATGAAGATATGGCTGTATCCGATATCGATCCCTCCTCATTAGTCTCAAGAGTAATGCGCTATATAGAGACTATTTAGCTGATCAAGTGGCACTCAAATTAAATCTAACACTTCCTCATCATTAACATACATCAGCAGTGGTTTCACAAAAACCGCCGAGTGGCTGGGCCGTGTCTAAAGCTCTGTACACACAAACTGAACTAGTATCAATGTAACCTCGCTTCTGAATAGCCGTCAATGCTGATGCGACATTAAATAAAAAAGTCCAAATCAAAGAAGCCTTCGTACAGTGGTGCTCGGAATTTTGTGAACCCTAGAATTTTCTATATTTCTGCATAAATATGACCTAAAACATCATCAGATTTTCACACAAGTCCTAAAAGTAGATAAAGAGAACCCAGTTAAACAGATGAGATAAAAATATTATACTTGGTCATTTATTTATTGAGGAAAATGATCCAATATTACATATTAGTGAGTGGCAAAAGTATGTGAACCTCCAGGATTAGCAGTTAATCTGAAGGTGAAATTAGTCAGCTGTGACTGGGCACCCTGTTTTATTTAAAAAACAGGGATCTATCAAAGTCTGCGCTTCACAACACGTTTGTGGAAGTGTATCATGGCACGAACAAAACAGATTCCTGAAAACCTCGGAAAGAGAGTTGTTGATGCTCATCAGGCTGGAAAAGGTTACAAAACCATCTCTAAACAGTTTGGCCTCCAATCTACAGTCAGACAGATTGTGTACAAATGGAGGAAATTCAAGACCACTGTTACCCTCCCCAGGAGTGGTCAACCAACAAAGATCACGACATGTAATAGTTGGTGAGGTCACAAAAGGACCCCAGGGTAACTTCTAAGCAACTGAAGGCCTCTCTCACATTGGCTAATGTTAATGTTCATGAGTCCACCATCAGAAGAACACTGAACAACAATGGTGTGCATGGCAGGGTTGCAAGGAGAAAGCCACTGCTCTCCAAAAAGAACATTGCTGCTTGTCTGCAGTTTGCTAAAGATCATGTGGACGAGCCAGAAGACTATTGGAGGAATGTTTTGTGGACGGATGAGACAAAAATAGAACTTTTTGGTTTA
>JAJAGP010003635.1:0-68287 GCA_025084515.1 Ancistrus triradiatus
TTATTTTCCACCATAATTAACAATTAAATTCTTTAAAAATCCTACAATGTGATTTCCAGGATTTTTTTTTCTCATTTTGTCTCTCATAGTTGAAGTGTAGCTATGATGAAAGTTACAGACCTCTCTTATCGTTCTAAGTAGGAGAACCTGCACAATCAGTGGCTGACTAAATACTTTTTTTTCTCACTGTATGTATATATATATATATATATATATATATATATATATATATATATATATATATATATATAAACACAATAAAATGAAAATTAGCAATACTAATAAACGAATTTTAATGAAATGGTACTTTTTTTGTGTGTAACCTCTTTACCATGTACTAATGTTGCTACTAATACCACTACTGCTAATGTTGCTGCGGCCAATACTAATGCTGCCTTCAAGTCCTCCTTGGAAGTTCCCACTTACGAGTTCGGAGGTCGTAGTTACGGCATGATGTATGTTCAAGTGTTTTTTGTCGGGTGGTGACCCCAAAATAAAACTTTTGTTTGTACTACTTCTGTTTTTGTATAGGCAAAACCAGCAAGTTTATTTCGCCTTACTTGAAGAGAATGAAGCGAACAGGACACGCATTAGATGAGTAATATTTGATATTATAAAATATTATTTTGTTGTAATTCCTCATTAACATCAGTGCAAGTTGGACAAAATGTACACAAGCTTGAACTGTACAGTTAACATGCAAAACTGCTGGTAGTAAACTAAACCCTTTACCGTTTACTGTAGCAGCAGCATCCATGCTGGCAGCCGGCATGACGTTTCGTTACTGACACGCCCCCAACTCGGAAAGTCGGGGCTTATTGAAAAATCCGAGTTTCCCACTCGTCAATACGACATTGACGTTTATGTGCCCTCATCGAGTAAATACGACATTTCCGACACCACTTGAAGGCAGCATAATGCTTTGTCCTGGTGAAGGAAAGGCTGGACAGAGTCTGTCCACTAGAGGGCATCACACCCTCACTCATCCACACCTAGTGTCAATTTAGAAGAGCCAGTACAAATACAGCCGTGTTTTGGGGATTATACAAAAAATAACTTTTTCATAGGTTAATTAAAATGCACTCGCACTACATTTTCAGCATTTGTCAGACGTCCTTACAACCGATTCAATCTTACAAGGACTTGAACCGACAATCTTATGATCAGTAGTCCAGTGACTTCAACTCTGTGGCGCCACAGTCCTGGAAAAGAACAAATAAAAGAGAGTGAATAAAAGTGCTGAAATAAAAAGTAAGGATTAAGGTGCTGGGCTTCTCACCAAAGGTTTGAGGATTCCAGTACTGCCAAGCTGCCACTGGTGGGACCCTGTGCAAGGCCCTCAACCCTTAGTCGCTTGGATTATAGTGTATGTTGTAAGGTGTGACTCGTTTCGGATTAGAGTCTGCTAAAGTGCTGTAAATGTAAATACTTAATTCGTTCATTCATTCAGAGAACCAGAGATCTCTGAAGCTGTGAGGCTACGGCGCTAACCACTGAGCCAAAGTGCTAGATTTCAAAGCTAAGATAAATACTTTAATGAAAAATGAATTCATATCTATAGTCAAATGATGCATTATTGCATGTTTGACATATTAAGAAAATGTTATACAAATTAATTTTACATGGCTAAGCAATGAATAGGGTAGCAGTTAGCACCGGTGCCTCAGAGCTCCAGAGATCACAGCTCCTGTGCCTCTAGTTAGGCCCCGGCTTCTCAGAACACCGACCTGTTGTCATGTTTCAGGAGAGCAAATGAATGAACGCACGATCGTCGTCACCTTAGCATGTTCTATTTACCAAACTGCAAGTCCCACAATTCCACGGACACGGCAGCATGACGTCATCCACGTCGCTCTTCTATACAGGCGAACCGCTTGATATTTATCCTACCCATATTCGGACAAATCCCGCCTCCTGCGCTGGGATTGGTCAGTAGCAACACTCCCCCTCTATCAGCATCGGGTTAGGGTTTCTATGGTTACTGCTACGTTTGACGGCGTTCGTGTTAGCAAGGAGTCAAAGAACAACCGTTAAAGTCAATATTATTATTACTTTAAGCAGCGGGACAAGTGTAATGGCATTGTTAGTCTGTAGAGAGGGAATTGTGTACATTGTATTTGCGTACTTTTTAATAAAAAAATATACTGTGACGAAATGTAGCATAAGCAACCAGTATACACAATCAGAGCCTTACAATGATTATACTGAAGTAATCTGTGTATATACATGTATTTTAATATCAAAAGTTACAGAAGTACACAAGTTCTTTAGGTAAATAAAAGTACTACTGATCTGATTAAGAAATTACTCTAAGTGAAAGTTGAAGTATGGCTTATACAGTTTAACCAAGTAGAAGAACAAAAGTAAATGCAAATAAATGTACTGCAAGTAAACATTTCTATTCATAAAGCCTCTTTAAAGCATTTTTATTCTAAAGCAGTTATTTACTGAGGGTGAGACATACAGATCTATTACACTAAGGTTCACAAAACAAAACAAAATCATACAAATAACCTTATCATTTTCACAGCAAAAAGAAACAGAATAAAACATTTTCAGACACAAGGAACCAAAATATACAATAGTTTGGATTTTTTTTTAAATAAATGCTGCTAAATCTCTCATAACTAAACATGGTAATATTCAGTAATGCAGTAAATTGTGATATTTAACTCAAACTATAGTTATCATCGGCAGTTTAGTCCAACAAACTGCAATTTTTTTACACAAGTTCGTCTAGGGAAAGTAAAAGTTATACAGATAATGTTTCACCAATGGGATGGCGGCATTTTTGGAGCGTGCACCCTCGGGCCAGTTGCAATGCATCAAATATAAACTTTCATTAGGTGCCTGACCAGAATTTCCTAAATAATGAAAGACAAATAAGTAAATAGATAAAGTAGATTCATTAAAGCTCAATTTAGTGAAAGTAAATCATGTTAAGTTACAGAAATAATCAAGTAAAGTACATATACCTAAAATACTTCAGTACAGTAGCGAAGTATTTGAACTTCGTTTTTAATATGCAAAGAATTCCTATAAAAATCATTCCAAACCCCTAAAGCTCATTCACTGCGTTCATCTCTACAGCTTCCTATAGTAGTGGGCGGAATGCTAACTAACCAATCAGACCAGGTGGGCGTGGCTTGGCCAAGAACGGGTGTGAAAACATAACGTAAGGCGACAATCGTCTTTGCTGCTGCAGCTTCTCGCGTGCTGTTCCTCCTCCTGCGTTCATCCGTCAACACATCAGTCCTGTCCGAGCCGGACGTGTCAGCCCAAAATCGGATGCACAGAACCATCGGACCGGCCCGGATACCACAGCCTTTTTAGTCTTCCTTTTAGCTGTTTATGCCTGATCTTTTGGAACTGAACCTGGGTGGTGTCACTGTAAAGATACAATGATCGAAAGACCTGACTCCAGCGTTGCGGTGAGAAAACGGGATTTATTACCCATAATCGTCATATACAGTATAAGCGGTGTGGTTTTTAATCTCATGTATAGCTCAGCGAATGAATGTTGCATGTATGTGGTCTCATCTTTTAATAAAAGATGCTGGCACTGTTATTTGAAGGGCATCTGGATCCACAGCCAGGCGTATTATCAGTTCATCAGTCCGTTAAACCCGTATTCAGTACTGCATTACCGTACTGCACAGCACGTAAGGGTTTATAGTGCAGTTTTCATCCGTTCTGCGTTTGTTAAACGTTCAAATATCCTAAGTTGGTGCCCCCAGTTTAAGTTATAAAGCTGGTGTGAATCCTAACTAATATTCAGTGGGTCACAGTAGTACTGATATCCTCTGCTGATGTGTAGAATGACGGAGCGACCGTTAAGTTCGTTATTTATGGTGCGCGCGAGCGGTATTTAAAAATTGGACCGTTGTATTCAGCATTGATAAGGGTGCGCGAGAGGAGTGTTTAAAATTTTGAACGTTATGTGACTGAGGCAGTTTAGCATCATGCTCTGAGTGCAAAAGAGTGCTCTGTGTACATTTGAGGTATGGTTTAGTAGTTAAAGTCACAACAAAAATGAAAATTTGTCTTTAATATCAAACTGTTTCTTCAGTTCGAGACTCTAAAATGGGTTAAATTGGTGCTGATTTTTAAAAATTGTGCCTGACAGGACGATGGTTGATTGGAAAACGAAAACTTGTTTGGATTCATAATAGGATAATACCTTACTGTTATCAATATATGTAGCTATAGTTGTGAAGCCTTAAAGTCTTAAATTTGCTTAAAATACAGGTGAGCAGTGTTACCAACTGTTTTTGCGATCAAATTGTGCTAATTTACATGTTCATTTATTGATCATGATCCATAAATCATGGATAAAAGTTGCATGGATGACAAATATTTGGTGAAACCACTTCATAAAGAAATCTGAAATCAAATTTGAGAGCCCCTGGTGAGGCGGAACACCAACAGATACCAGATTGTGGTTGTTACCCACCACCTGACCCTTCATGGTAATTAGGAGGGCCTGCCTCCTAATGGGTTTGTACTGACATTCGGGTTGTGGGCCTGGCGAGGAGTCTCGCTGCTGGGTCCCATTTCTTCACATCTGTCTGTTTCTGAGGATACCCCTCGCCAAGAGGCTCACAATTCTAAGCGCTCGATTATGATTAATGAACGATTTTCTTGCCCTCATAGTTCACTGGGAATGTATTAACAAAATAAAAAAAGAAATGAAATAATCAACATGGGCAAGATTATGTCAGTTAATGGTTCGAAATGTTTCGATTAATTTTCGATTAATTGATTTAATTGAATTAATACCATTTAATGGTGGTTAGTACAAAAAAACACTAGTGATTCTGTGTAGTCCATTTCTGTAAATTAGCTTAGCATAGCATAATATAACTAGAGATTTGGAAAATCATCTGACCGGACAACCTTTAAGTAGAGATAATGAAAATTAGGCTCAGTTCAAATCTGTCGCACAACTCAGAGATAATACACAGACCTTATAATCTCAATGTTTCAGACGGTTAATGTGTATCATTATATTTTATATGTCCAGGTTAATAAAACATGTATTCCTCAGTAAAATATGCTCTGTCTTTGTTTTTCACCCAAGAAATCGGTCCTCATCCTTTACTAAATGTGCTTTCAGTAGATACTGAAGAACAGTCTATAAAATTGTCGACGGGAAAAGATGCATGCTCTGTACGTATAATCTGTGCTGGATATTTCCTGTTTATATTACCAGAATTCCACACAGAAAAAAACAAGTTTATGCCCTAGTCAGTACAAATCAGATGTGACTAGAGGTGTAACCTGAGATTGTAAGAAGGACCTCAAGTCTTAGCACTGCCAAACTGCCTCTGTTGTTCCCCTGAGGAAGGCCTTTAAACCATAATTGCTTGGATGGTGTGTTGTATTTAGAGAGTCTTACAACAGATATGATCTTGCAATGTCCAGTCCAAGACGTTGTGGGATAAAATGTTTGACCCAACAGTGTGAGTTTGACAGTGATGGGGCTTGAAATCTTTACGTTCTGGTCCAAGGTCCAGTATTGTCACTGCTGCATCACCACTGTGTTTGGGCTTTGCAGTGTTTGTGGGAACGTTATGCCTGTGCTTTCCACATATGCTGCTGTTCTCTTCAGTGGAATGCATGATACTGATGTAACTGCTCTGTGGGTTGAGCTTCATTCAGGGTTCACGTCTTCTGAACTTCTGCACTCTGAATATCCAGTATATAGAGCCAGAAATAACACTGATTAGCCCCAAGGAAGATCACAAAGAACAAACATTGTCTACATCCACTCTCCATGAGTCATGGCGTTCTTGGGAAAGTCGTGGCACCAGAGCCGAGGAGAGAGTGTGACACCCTGGGTCTGGATGTGTAACCCATACCTAAAGATCATTATGGACCAGGTGGTTTTAATGTTTTGGCTCATCAGTGTAGGTCCTCAGCTAGGGCTGGGCAATTAATCGAAACTGACAGAACCATTAACCGATGTAATCTTACCCATGTTGATTATGTAATGTTTTAAAATACTTTAAAAAGTCTCTTAAATGCTACACAACATGAAAATGATTCAAGAAGATGGAGAGAAATAACCAATGACATATCCTACTACATCACGAAGGATGATTTAAGTTAGTTTAAATATTCAATAAACAACCATAAATAGATCAAATTGTGTTTCCTTGTATTAATTTAGAATCACAACGATATGCAGTTTTTTGTTAGAAAAACCCAGTTTTAGTACTTTTCACAGTTCAACCGTTGGCAGCGAAGGGCAGAAAAACAACAGCTACATCGTAAACCTAATAATGTGCAAGTAATTGTGATATTGATTTGAGGTTGTATCGCCCACCACTAACCTCACCTGGAGAGGAGGAGATGGAGAATGCCTTCATTCTGTCTTTGTGGGGAGACACATTCGTATAGAAATATATATAAATATATATATGTATATAGAATGTATATGTATATAGAAATAGGGACAAATATGAAGAACCGGATGAAAGTGTGTACAAGGATTTGTACGCCAGTGCCAGTCCAAAATCTAACATTTTAAATGAAGTCGATTGATAAATAATGGCAGTTCATACCTGTTCATAACGCTCCTCAAGACACACAGAAGCACATGTAGCACATTTGGTAACGCTTTGGAAAAGCTCACACATATACATGAAAATCTCCATACACATTCTGCATGGTCCACGTACGATTCAGCTATTTAAGGCAGATTTTCATACCATCTTCTAGAGAACACCAGATAACAGAGCAAATATGTGTTCGACAGAAGATTTTTCGTAGTGTGGGAAAGATCTGGTGGAGCACTGTGAGCTCCAGAAGGACACACACTTCCTGATTAGCCAAGAGTGGTGGAGATGCATATTAATGATGCTATAAAGAGGCAGAGTGCTGTAAATCTCAGCCAGAAGAACAACAGCCTAATCCAGAGTTGTTTCAAGACTCTTCTTATTATTAGTGTTGTGATAGTATGGTGTAGAAGTCGATAACTCAGTAAAGCTTTAATACATTTACCAGAGAGTAATGGAAGTGAGTACACTTGAGCATTAAGAAAATGTCCAGACTCTGATATGCAATCAAACCCTGTCACAGAATGGACCTCGTTCTGGACAGTGGTTCAGATAAAGAATATTCTGATAGCGAGAATCCAGTATCCGTTATTTATTGCATGCTCAAAACCACTGCATTTTTTGGTGACAGCATTTGTTATGTCTTGCCATCTGTTTCTTTTTGTAAGGAATTTTTTTTACAGAATGATTCCTCTAAGGTTCGTCGAGTGTGTTTCCGTGCTGGTAGCTTGACTAGTTTAAGCCTGTCATGAACAGTCAAGTCAAGTCAGATCTATTTATATAGCGCTTTTTACAATGGAGCATTGTCTCAAAGCAACTTTGCAAGTTTAGATTATCTCCTAATAACTACGTCCAATCCCAAGTTGAGCAAGCCTGGGGCGACAGTGGCAAGGAAACAGTTGACTCCTGAAGTTTGTCCAAATCTTCATATTCTGCCCAGTGGTTAGTTTGCAGGTGGTGGAATAAGTTAGTTGAGCTGTCTTTAACGGCTTAACGGTTTCCGACAGTTTGTAGATTGGCGTCTTTTGAGCCCTGGATCTTCTGGTTAATGCTCCAGCACCTTTACTGCTGTGCCACTACAGTCCTTCCCTCACTCTTTTCCCATTCCTCTGGTGTGAAGCCAAAACTGCAATGTCATGTCATAGTAATAATACAGAATAAGGCTCCCCCTTTCTCACTGTTGATTTCTCTTTAAATAGCTAGCGGTCATGAAAACCAGCCCGAGTTTTTGTAGTTGCTCCATGGCATAAATGAAGCATCCCACAAGGCCCATGACATCACTGTTCAAAGAAGCAGCTTTTGCCTGAGAATCAGGTCTTTGTGGTGAAAAAGCGAAAGATCTGCACCAGATTAGGCACTGATTCATGGAGAAGGATGGTGGAAAACTTGAATATAAAGCTCAAGCCATAGAGATTTTGGTTGGGTGTGTGTGTACGAGTGAGTGTGCAGCCTATTCATAGACCTGGCCTAATTCTGCGCTCCCTTCTGGGCATTTTCCACAGTTTCTGTCCTGAAAACGCTCTTACATAAGGTCAACATTTATGCCACTGCATCACTGTATATACCGTTACGATTGCTTATATTGTAATCACAGGTTAAGGAAATGCCTTGCTCCACTAGATCTGTGTTTATAATTAAAGATTGGTGTATGTAGTTGGAACCAAAGTGCTGTGAGTGTTTTTTGATACACACTTTGCAGAGACTGGCCCTGAACACTATTGATCAGGGCCGTGTGTTACTGATGGTTCACTGTGAGTTTGCTGTGTGTATCCGTTCTGTTGGGTCATCCAGTAGTTTGTTAGTGTTTGATTAGTAAAGGCAGACACACATCAATGCTCACAATTGGGTCCAACATTCAATCGCTACCCCTTAATGGAAAGAACGGTCACAACCTATCAGAGCTGGAAAGGTCAATTGGTAGTGCAGCTCTCTCTCTCTCTCTCTCTCTCTCTCTCTGGATTGTTACACTTCTGTCTGGCCTTTTCTCACATGGGTCCAAGAAGAGCAGAGAGGTTTATTTGGTTAGCCACTCGTAGCGTACAGCCAGAGGATGAGGGTAGAGGAGGATGAAGAAGAAAGCGAGGAGGAGAAGGAGGTAAAGCAAGAGCAGCATGAGGGAGCGGGTTTGAATTTGCAGGAGGCGCTAAAGGAAATCTGGAGCGAAATCCACTCCCTCTATGACAGCATAGACTTCGTAATGGAGCTGATACGAAACGTAAATATTTAAGAAGAGGTTTCATTTTGATTCATCCTCCCTCTCCCAGTTATTCCCTCACCTCGCTTTTTGTTTCCCTACTTTGTCTGATCATGTCCATGAGGTCTTTGAACCCGTACACTTACCTCAGCATTCCTCTGTGAGTTACGTTCATTAGCGTGTTTTGTTACGAGCGTCTCCCTGTCTTTTATATGAAAAATACTCTGAACGTTTAACCGCAAAATAAAGATGGTTTAGGATTTAGGATTGCTGTTATGAACCTCAGGTGATGCAGCTGCAATTCACCAGCTCACCTCCATGCGTGGTCGTGATTGCGTGCGGATACGATTGGCTGTGTGATAAAGGGCAGGCCGAAATAGGGTTATCAGCAACAGCGACCCCTATGCAGTCCTGCAACTGATTGGCCTTTCATAAAAGGAGATCTGATTAATCCCATATTCCAGACCCTGCTGCAATTCAGACCAGGATAGAATGATTTGTAAGTGCTTAACCAGTCCCAAAATGTGTGACTGCATTGGATATGTGTGTGTGTGACAGCACTCACACCATCCAGCACATGCACATAATTTTGGTTAGATTATGTAGGTCTTTGTGTCCAAACGTCAAGGCTTCCCTAAGAGCTTTAAATTTCTTTCGGAGCAGGTTTATTACAATTTGCTATTTTGTCCGTGGCAGTATTCAGTCTTTATATAAGCATGCATTTTTATGTTTATAAAATATTTATAAAATACAGTTATTCCTCAGTTAAAAAAAACAGTTGTGTTCTAGTACTTTGTTGTGTTTCCATATCAGAATAATTACAGCCGGTTTGTCCAAAGTAAGACCGGATATCACCCGTCCTTTGCGTCCTCCAGATGGAACAGGCCTTTTCTCAGAAGCACAGGTGCTGCCCAGATGTTGCTTCCCTAAGCAGCCTGTTCCTGATAGAGGATTTGAAGTGTGAGATAATTATGAAACGCTGCGCATCTTGAACGTCCCAGAAACTGTGTGACTGCTTGCTGGTCGCACTTACGGCGGGCAGATTGCAGCTGATGTGTGTTTTGTGTGCGTTTGTGTATTGCTATGTGTTTGATGAGCCGACTGGTGTTTTCCAGCAGAGGAATCTGGAGGGATATGTCGGCTTCGCCAACCTGCCCAACCAGGTGTACCGCAAATCCGTCAAGAGGGGCTTCGAGTTCACACTCATGGTCGTCGGTAAGTCACACATCTGTTTGTGTGTCTGTGTGTGAGAGAGCGCAGATGGTCACACTGGAGTGAGACATTCTTCACTGCTCGGTTTGCGTGTTTGCATCTGTCTGGAGAGTACTAGCTCCGGTGATCATATCGGAGTGATACATTCTTCACTCCAGTGTGTGTGTGTGTGTGTGTGTGTGTGTGTGTGTGTATGTTTGAAAGTGGTTTGTGACGTCTTAATGAGGGCTAGTTAGTGTGTTAGTCTCTCGCTTTTGAGTGTTTTCCCTTCTTCTGTTGGGACATCAGGAAATTAATATAGTTATATTACAGAATTCTAATTTATAATTAATATATAATGAAATATATATGATCCAGATTTACAGAAGGTTCTAGATTCATGTTCATCATATTATACTCCAGCTTCAGTAAATTCACCAGAAAGTCAGAGGTTTGGATGAAAGTACATTAGCTACCGATATTCACCTACTTAACTATGAAATAGAATTCAGAGCAAACCACAAGCCAGCTTCAGAAGGCCCGCTCTAAGCAAAGGCAAAGTAAAATGACATCAAGGAAAGTTTTAAAGCAAATCCACGTTAGTCTTTGTAGTTTTGCTAAACCGCATCGAAAAAAATCGCATGAAAGTTGAAGCCCGATGACAGACCTCTTACTAGCATCTAATTCATTCCATATTCCACACACTGCTACCGCACGGCCTCAGCGCTCGCGTGCTAGCGGCTCTGTGTTCATGTTACTTGGTTTGGTTTGTTAGAGTTTGTGAAGTCGTGTCTGTTCTTGTACACAGTTAAAGTTCCTGCTCAGTTTATCAGACATATTTTCTAGCCAGAGTTGCATGATGTACCGAGATAAGCCTGTCTGAGATAGAGCAGCACCAGCAGAGGTTACGCATCCATCAGCCCGATAGGACTGGACAGAGGTTTAACACACACACACACACACACACATGTGCATTGTACTGAGCTACAGTGTCCTTGTTAGCATGCACAGTGTGAGCTGTGACTAATTCATTTTGCAAATATGGCTCAGACTTCACCATAGAAACAGACAGGAGGACGTGCAAAAGAGAAATCCAGGGATTGACTGAGGGGGAAGGAAATGGAGAGAGAGTAAAGAGGGGAAAGTTTATCACTGCTATTCTGGGACTGAAAAGTTTGCTTTGGCTCTCTCTATCGTCCATCCATCACTGAGTCGAACCCTTGTCTCGGCTCTTGCTTGCTGTGAGTGACGTTCAGTAGGTCATGCAGTGTTAAGAAACGTCTCAGTAACATTTGGATGGTTGTAATCAGTAAGTTCATTTGAGCTTGTGTATAACGACGGTATCTTCCACACCACATGAGGTGTATTTTATCCGCCCTACGTTTCGCCGGCGACTAAAACTCCCTGACCAATCACCATGGCTTCTGCACCTCAGGAGCAGCTCCTGTATTTTCGTTCTGCCTCTCCGCTTTCCTATTCGGCATAAGACTGAGTAACAACACGGTGTTTTCGCGTTCGTTTGCCCTCTGTTGTTCCCTCTCCTCCTCTGAACCTCGGATCCATTTACTGTTATAAAATGTTCAGGTTTGGAACGGTGTTAATAAAAATAATAGTATTATTATTAGTATTAGTAGTAGTAGTAGTAGTAGTACAAAGTCAAGGTTTTAGAAAACACAGACCTGGCAACCGTGTCGGTCAGGCTTGAGCACATGCGCAGACTGAGAAATCCGATTGAAATCATGTAACTGGTATATATGCTAATAGAAATCCAATTGCTGGGGTAAATCCAGCTCTCTTTTTGGGATTTCTTAATCTGATTTCTAGATCGGAGGACGCTGTAAACATGACCGATAACTGCTGAAAGCCGACTATGACTGGATTATTAAGTTCATGTAAACACACTCACTGTTCATTCTGCTTTTTTACACACTTCTACAGAGCTTGCCCTTTGCAGTGTGCTGTCACCCATGCAGTAATAATACCCACCCACACACACTCTCTGTCTCTCTCATACACACACTGTATCAGCCTCTTCTTCTCTAAATAGTTGTGTTCTGTCTCTCTGTGCTCTCATTCTCTGTTCCTTCTGATATCTCCTTCTCATGTTCACACACACTCGATAAAGAAGTGCGACGGCAGCTTGCGTCAGCGGTGTAATAGAAGACAGCTGGAGTGCTGCACGGCTGACCTGAGCTCAGTTAGTAAACATTTAAATGACTGATACCAGAGCAGCACTGATGAAGCTTCTGTGTAACAGAACAGTCTGAAAATCAGTGACGGAAGCACAGGACCGAGTGTAGGCCAGATTCCAGATGAGTCAGGTCTAAGAGAACCGCTGCTTGTGGGACTAATGTAAGGAACACGTTTGAAGCCGAATGCACAGCTTTAACGCTGAGAACCTCTACCAAAGAAGAGTAACAGAGAAGATAGGGTATTAGATGTAAGAGCACTTAACACAGAGTTGATTAAGGTTTTGTACTGATTCCTGAGCAGTCTTAAAATCAGTAATACAATGAAAGAAGCATTAGAAGGACTGAAACAGGATCAGTCAGAGAGAGAATCGGGTTTAAATGACTCAGATAATCAGATTTCTACTTTGCAACCAGCCAAATAATGTCACGGAAATATGTGATGCAAACTTTATATTAAATATAGTGTTACATATAGTATAGTATTAAATAATGAAATTCTTCATATTGTCGAGTATATGCTGCGTCTCAGAGGTTAAATCTGTGAAGTGTCTAATTCTGGAGTTGTCCGACCACACAAGAAAAAATCTGCAGGGTCAATGGGAAAAGAGCCCAAATAAAGCCAAGTCTTTAGAATAAGCAGACCTGGCAACCGTGTCGCAGTAGGCGCAGACTGAGAAAACTGTTATACATGGGCTGAGTAATCTGGTTACTGAGCTAAATCCAACTCTCTTTGTGGTATTTCTTAATCTGATTTCTGGATCGGAGCATACTGTTTACATGACCACTTGAATAATCAGATACCCACAGAAATCCGACTGTGATCGGATTATTTTGTGCCTACAGTCACACTCATTGAGAGAATATTTTAGATCATCCAAAGCAGTGCTTGTAATGTTGATCCAAGCATTGTCAGTGTTTATGAATACATCCATGGGAGCTCCTTTGTCCCGTTGTCAGTCTCACTCTGGACTTTTGGATCCATCTTCACTTCAAAACTGCAGAGAGGAAAATGTTTCCTGTTCTTTTTTATGCTCTCACTCTCCCCCCGTCTTTCACCAAAGCATTTCCGTTCAGAGTTTGTATCTCTCCAGCTGGAGAGAGTCGGGGAAAATGTGGAGAGATGATCAAGTGGTGGAGGAGCGATGTTCAGAGCCTCGATCAGAATAGAAAGCATCATATATACACCTCGGTGGGAGAACAATTAGCTGATGTGAATGACATTTCTTTCCGTTTGAACGCGGTGAGTAATCCTTAAAAAGCAAAGCCTCCTGTTTTACCCCGACTGTCCTGGTCAGTGTGGCAGAAGAGGGTCTGAACCTGGATTTCACTCAGTCCGCTCAGACATACATCCTAAGCAGGACGTCCCATAAAGCCCCAGTAAGCCCCAATCAGGATTCAAACCAGGTGCTCAGGAACTGCCATTTGCTGGAGCTAAAACTGCATAATTCTTTACATAATCTTCTAAATATAAAAATAATAGTCACGTATCTTATTACACTTCCAGTCTGACTAAGCGAACATCAACCAACCTCACTGTATTCCAAAAACCAGCTCTAGGTGCAGGCTCTAGGTGGCTTTTTGACTGAGCTTTTGGTCATGACTAACACACACCTCTCAAGTTCAAAACATTCCAACTAAATAAGTGGCCGTTTATCTTCATCACATCAAACTGTGATGTACAGCTTCGTTTGTGATGCGAGACATTTGAAGGGTTCGGCGGCAGACCGTGACCTCTGTCCCCAATGCTTGGGTCTTACGGCCGATGTGTGAGACGCGAGTCGTATGCTAAAATCCTCACCTACACACAAACACATGTACACACACACACACACACACACACACACACACACACACACACACTGCTGACTGTAACAGTCTGCACGTCCTGTTCTCCATTTCAAAGCTGTACATGATCCTCACATCAGTGCATTCTGCAGGGTCAAATGCGCTAAAATGGTACGAACCGGCGCGTCAGAGAGCGTGAGCCGCAGCCGGTGCCAGAGAAACCTTTGTATGACCCCAGTTTCTTATATCACAGTGTAAGCATAAAGCAACTGTGGATGATTTTTTTTATGTTTTCATTTAGGTTTAAAGAGTTAAAAATGAGCAATAGAGCAGAGAGCCAGAGAATAGTCCTACAGCACACATCATTAGTGCTGGATGCTATGACCATATATACTGCATGACTACAGAATTATGTCTCTGAGATCATTCAGGCTGTGCTGCAGACACACAAAATCAGAAACAGGCCGCACTGAGTCTTTACACAATTCCCATCAGACAGAAACAAGGAAGCATGGTCAAACAACGTGAGAGCTCACGTACACATTCCATGGTGCAGTGTTAAAGAGCACACAGTTGTCCTTTTCTACAATTAACCCTCCAAAAGAATTACGTACAGAAGAGGACGAAGGGAAAAGGGCAGAACGTGTCTGAAGTGCAGTACTGTGCAAAAGTCTTAAGCCACCATTTGATTAGATATACCATTGTTTTAGCGAGTGAGGTACTTGGGAGTCCCAGCAGCGCCTTCTGGCCAGGATGGGTGTCCTGCAGGCACAGTTGGCCTCGTCTTAGGGAGTGTAGGTCAGATGGGGGATCATTCCCCAGTGCTGCACAGGGTAACATTCAGGGTACATCTTATCTGCATCCAATAAATTCCAGATTCCGAACCTGTTCAGTCTCAAAAAAGAGCAGAGCAGACTGAAAGCTGGCACACTGTATCTGCATACTGTACAGTACCGGAGGCCCTTTGTTACACACACACACACACACACACACACACACTTACTGTGCCATGATGACAAAATGTTTGTCTTAGTAAGAGCAGTTGGGAATTTGGTCCTTGTTATTTCAGCTGCTTTGTGTTTACATTTGAGATTAGAGTGTATATGTGGGAATATGTACCTGAGGCTGGGTATGCTCACACAAGTGTGCATGCGCATTGAGTGTGTGCAGGTGTGTGTGTGTATGTGTGTGTGTGTGTGTGTGTGTTTTGGATTATGGAGCCAAACGACTTAGCCTTTGTGCCCTGGTCACCTGACCTACTGTCTAGGAAAGAAGCTTTGGCTCAGTAGTTCATCAGATTACACTCTGCATTACTCTGTGTGTGTGTGTGTGTGTGTGTGTGTGTGTGTGTGTGTGTGTGTGTGTGTGTGTGTGTGTGTGTTCCATCCAGATACATCCTGGTACCATTGCTGCTAACTACTTTCAGTTTGCTAAACTACTTAAGTAAATTAGTAGTGAAAGAAAAATGACTGACACACAGCAAAGCTGATTGACACAGAAGCAAAGAGTTTTTAATTAGTCTAAAATCATTTTTAAATTTCTTAAGACTTTCTCATGCCTACTTGAGCTCATTTAACAAAACTCGAATGGTGAAAGTCTTTTAAAGGTCGTTGAAAAGACGTCCCTCTAACCTAATTCAAGCATGCATTCATGATTATATTTACATTTAGTCATTATCAGATGCCTTAAATGATTACAACAGATTTGGAATCCAAGCAGTCGTGGGTCTTTCTCAATGACACAGCAGTGGCAGCTTGGCAGAGGAGGTGGTGTTTGAACCCTGGACCTTCTGGTCCATAGGCCAGTATCTTAACCGATATGCTACCGTCCCATGCTTTATGGCTGTTGTGTTCTATAAGAGCATTATTCCAAGCGGATTTCAGTACCACATAGGGAAAGTGGTCCAGTCTGGAAAGTGCTTTGGGCCAGTTTTACCTGCTGTGTGAACAAACCGAGTCAAAATCCAAAGTAAGCAAAAACAAACGATGTGTTTTGTAAACAAGATTTAATAATTCCCAGGTACTTTCCAGAACAAAAGCTGATAGATTACTGGACAAAACACAGCAAAGCCTGTTTATACTGGTCCAGACACAGGGGTGCTCAGTCTGCTTAAAATTATGGTGGTTCCAGGCTAAAATTACAGAGCTACTCCAGTAATGACTAATAGCTCCACCTCCCTACGTAACACTTAATCTGAACCAGAGGAAATGTCTACACACCGTAGTTATTTGGAAATGACAAAGCAGTCAAGTGTCTGAAAATGGAATCCTTTGTGCACCGCATTTTGCAGAAATGAAACTATGAAAAAGAAAATTTTCCATTTATTGATGCGCAGTATAACTTTCATATGATGCTTGTGGTGAGGATCATGTTCACACAACATACTCTACATAGCTAAAAGTTTGTGCACATCCAAGACTTCCAAAAGCAGGGGTGTCAGTTTGAGTTTGTCCCCCTTTGCTGAGCAGACTCCACTCTTCTGAGAAGCTTCCATTTAGGTTTTGGAACATGACCGTGTCTGATGCTGGGCACTAAGCCCTGGCTCACAACAGGCATTCCAGTTAATCTCAAAGGTGTGTGATGGAGTTAAAATCAGGGCTCTGTGCAAGTCAGCCAAGTTCTCCATTATCTAGAGTACAGCCCATTCTTCTGCTGCTTATCTCTGCAGATTCCATACCTCTATGCTTCGTATTGTAAATCGGTTAGCAGTGAGTGTGGCTGAACTAACAGATCAACATGTACAACCTGTAAATTAAAATCTAGATCAGTTAAAGCAGGTAAAAGATGTTTGTAAGTAGCAGAACTAGACCGAAGCGATGAAGTGTCCAAAAAATGTGCAAATAAAGGCTATAAAATGAGTAGAATGACTGGAGGCTACAAGTAGAAACTGTTCTTTAATCTGCTAGTTCAGGACACTCTGCTCAGGAAACATCTGGCTGAGGGTTAAATTGTGTTCTGGCTGACGGGAGTCTGTAATGATTTTCGGATTTTTCTTCAGGCTTCGTGACAGGTAGATGTTTAGTATGTTTGCGAGTGTTCTGTGGGCGATGACATCTCAGGTTCGCTGAGCACCCGTTAACGCCGCATGTTTGAAGGACGCAAGGCCAAAACATCGGCAGTAAATATTAGCCATATAAACCCAAACAGGTCACATTTTTGTCACTGATTAAACACAACACAGGCAGGAAGAAGCAGCATTATTTAACCCTTCCTATGCTAGAAAAGTTGCGTAGAAACCTTTTAAATAAAATTTATAGTCGCATCCAAAATATCATATGGGGGCACCCCAGACAGGCAAACATTGACGCCAAACCCCAATCTCCACAACTGATCGAAATTTAAAACTTGAAGGAAAGGGAGGCCCTTGACAGACATTAAGCTATGAAGGACTGGGACAGGATGCGGAGTCTGGGAACGCCACGAAGGAAACGTGGTTCAGGAAACGCTACTATGCTACCCAACCACAAAAGCTCAGCTAACCCTTAGACTTTGCCAGAGGTGAGGTATGAGTTGGAGTGGATCAGCATCAGGAGCCAGTGCTCTACCGACTGAGCAACTCTGGCAACATGACAACTAATGATAAAAGTTTCTCTTCCTTTTCTCCACTATTTTGAATAACGGCCATGTAAGCGCAGGCCTCGGCTGATTACCTCAAAATGGCCATAATGGGCCCGATTGATCAGTAGTGCACCTGAGCAGGAGGGCCGCCGTGTGACACAGAAGTTTGGGCACATTACGTTTTCTAAATGAATAGACGTTACACAACGTTTGCATTAAGCAAAATTAAATGTTCCTTAATCCTGCACAAATTTCTGCGTTTATTTGCTTTCAAGTGGGAACCAGTTAGCCTGGTGTGAGAACTGGAAGGTGATTGGTTAAACCTGAGTGAATCTATAATGGTTACTCTAGGATGATCGCTTATCCAAACCAGATGTTTTACTAATTACGTTTTAATCACGTATCAGAAAAATTGTAATCAGTTTAATGTTGAGGGTTGTGCTGTGTGGATACACCTTGAGTTGGTTTTAATTTTCAGGGTGATGTGACAGACAGACGGATCCGTGTTTGGTTGGTCGATGACGCCGTCGTTATTCAGCTCGCTACAAAAGAAACAGTGAGATTAAGGGAGAGCAGGGGGCAGCAGGGGACAGCTCACCCCCCACCATCTCTGGCCAAGGGGTAAGCTGGCCATTAGCATGCAGTCAGGAAGAAAAGGAAGACGAGATAAAAGGCAGGAATGAGTGGAATCTCTGGTGAAACGTGTCCATTAGTCTGTGACTCTCCAGCTGTGTGCTGCATCCTGCCTCACAGCCTCCACTCAGCAGCTCCGCCTGAAAGCTCCTGTCAGCTCTGCATCTGCAGGTCTGTGTGTGTCCTCCAGACCGGTGCTGTAAAGCTCAGTGTTTCTCCAGCTGTCCCCTTCACTCTCTGCTTTAACCACAGCAACAACAGCAAACACATTCAGTCAAAATCATTTATTACTATAAAAACCACACAAACTGAATTAGCGCATATAAAACTGTGCTGCTTTTAAATATTTTCAGAGGTTGTGTAATGTCTTGTGTAATCTAGAGAAAATGCATGTCATTTGACCCGAGGTACCAGAGGTTTGCAAAAGATTTTAACAAGATCATTTTGTTATATTTTTGGTAGATTTTTGAATTTTGAGATTGTTCTAACATTGTTTCAGTCAGAAACTGAAGTCAAATCAGTGCAGGTGATGGAACGTAACCGTGTCTGATTGTGACGTAATTAGAGATGGAAGGCTTGATGGTCAAATCTCCTACCCTCAGGAGAATCTGTTTTTGCCAAGGCAACGTTAGCCAAGCTTGTTCCGAGTGGCAGTTACTCATAAAATACCATGCACTGGGTAAGACGAGCCCTCGACGCTCAACAAAGCTTCTGTTTTCCTCCTCTTTCTCACAGCCAAACACTCATCCATCACTTAGCGGGCTCCTCCCTGTTTGGTACGCTGTGGGGGAAATGCTGGAACTGAGAAAACACTGTAGAGCCCGAATGAAGAAAAGAGAGTTTATTAAAAGGGAATAAAGCTTGTTCTTATACTACATTAGAATAAAAGTTCATCGTCTTTCTCTCACGCTCATGACGCTTCCCTCGGGCCTTTTCCCACTCTACTAATGCTTTATATAAACTCCCTCTCTCCCTCTCTCTCTCTCTCTCTCTCTCTATCTCTCTCTCTCTCTCTCTCTCTCTCTCTCTCTCTCGTCTTCTCTCTCTCTCTCTATCTCTCTCCCTCCTCTCTCTCTCTCTCTATCTCTCTCTCTCTCTCCTCTCTCGTCTCTCTCCTCTCTCTCTCTCCTCTCCTCTCTCTCTCTCTCGTTTCGTCCACCTCTCTCTCTCTCTCCTCTCTCATCTTCTCTCGTCTCTCGTCTCTCCCTCTCTCTGTCTCCTCTCTCTCCTCTCTTCTCGAGTCCCTATCTCATCTCTCTCCATCTGCCTCTCTCTCCCTTCCTCTCTCTCTCTCTCGGTTCAAGGCTGTTGCGACAACCAGAATGGAAAATAGCTTGGTAACGGTAATGATTTTAGAGGTCTGCACCTCAGTGGTCAGTCTAGCATCTGATTGGTTGTTTTCTTTCCTAGGTGAGTCTGGATTGGGCAAATCGACGCTCATCAACTCCCTCTTCCTAACAGATCTGTACTCCAAAGATTATCCCGGTCCATCGCAGAGAATCAAAAAGACTGTACAGGTACAACACTGTCACCCCCAAACTTTTCATCATTACCCTGAAGGTCCGTCTTTTTTTCTTCCTCTCTGTTTACGTCACTCGCCTTCTGTATTGTGCTGAGAAAAGACCTTATCTGTGTTGTGCTGAGTTTTTACGTCCAGCCCAGCCTGTAGCTCACTCTCTCTGCCTGTAAGATCTACAATATAATCTGACACAAGTACTAAATATTGTTGTACCAATTTAATTTTCAACTGTAAAACCTAATTTAACCATAAAATTGCACTTTCTTATCGCAAGGCAGCCGGGGTTTGGAGACGTTTAGAGCGCAGGGTCACTGTGTAAATAACGTTTGCTAGAGTTAAAATAACCAGGCCACAGGGCTCCTGCCATCAGCGAGTCTTAGAACTGATTTCAGATCAGCCTTTGAGGGTCGGCCTCCACTGCAGCATCCTAATCAGAACCTCGGATCAGGCCTGAGCAAACATACCCCGAGCCCCTGCTGCTGCCTAACAATCTCAGGCCAGAGCAAACGCTCCGAGAGCCAAGAACAGAGAGAGGCAGCACAGAGTTTTGCCTATATTAGGAGAGGATAAACAGAGCAGGAGGTCACTGGTTGGTTGAGGCTCGAGATGGAGACGGAGATGCAAGCTGGGAGCTTGACAGGGCGATGGGGGGATCTGAGTCGAGCGTTTTGTTGATTCTGGGAGGGGACAGGGTGATAGAGTTGACATTCCAGCATGGTTCAAGGGGGATTTTAGGAATGTTCCCACCAAACCCGTCACCCAGAGGCGACTGCTTTCCCAGCGTTCCCGGCATTCCCAGTTTTCCCAGTATTCCCAGCGCAGTTACCCGTGATAGCCTTTGCGCAGACGGAGCGCGACTCCTGCATACGCTCCACATTTTTATTGTTATTAATGTATCGTTACTGTAAACATTCATTCCCGTCCAGTCGGGCTCTGCAGACGCGGACTTCACACGACCTCTCGTGCAGCTGCGTGTTTATATTAGGAGGTTTGTGTGGGTTTTGCGAGTCCTTGTGAAAGCAAAGTAGCACCACAGCCTTCGTAAATCAAATCTGCCAGTCGTGGCTTGTCAAACCCTTTTTTGTTGTTGTTTTTGCTTTGGTGATTATCTAAGTGAAAAAATATATTGCTGAGAAAAATCCAACCTTTATTTGAAGGAAATGGTCTGAGAAAAACCCTCATCATGAAATAAATATAACGTGCTACAGTTCTTGTCACCTTGCGTGTAATACTTTGTATGAGCTCCCTGTCCCAATAAAACAGCACTACGTCTTTTCCTATAAGCTCTTATAAGGTTGGAGATATAGAGCAGGGAATTTGAGACTGTTCCTCGTTACAGATCCTCTCCAGATGGTCCAGGCTCCTGGGTCCTCTCTTGTGCACTCTCCTCTATAGTTTCCCATAGGTTTTCTATGGGCTTTAGATCAAGGGACAGAAATGGCCATGTCAGAACTTGACTTTGCGTTCCCTAAACTGTTTCTGTGTTGATTTGGACATATGTTATAGATCGTTGTCCTGCTGGAGCACCCATTTTTAAAATATATTAATATTTAATGGAGTCCACAATACCCTGTGTATCCATGTAGCCATGTACCCTAACTAGGGCCTTTGGAGGTAAAACAGTCCCTCTACATCACAGACCTCCATCATATTTATCAGTGGGCATCAGGTTCTTGTTTACGCTAAACCTGCTGTGAGTGTTTGTTGCCAAAAAGTTACATTTCTGTTTTATCTGACCATAAAACACGGTTCCAATAAAAGTCCTTATGTCTGTGGTTAAATGGTTAGGTTTTGCTAGCCAGCCTTCCAAATAATCTGTTGGCATGAAGGTGGCATCTGATATCTCAGGGACTGTGGTTTCCTAATGGTTAACGTCCAAAGATCAAAGCTCCCCTCTTCCAAGCTGCCACTGTTGGTTCCTTGAGGAAGGCCCTTAACTGGCATTTTGTAAGTCGCTCTGGATAAGAGAGTCTGCTAATGATGATAGTAAATGATAGCTAAATGATAGTAGTTTTGGAGACCCCACGAAGCCTCTTCAAATGAAATGCATCTTTACAAACATCTGGACCTACAGCGCCAAACGAGCAAGGAAACACTCCCTAAACAGTGGCAAGGAAAAACTCCCTAAATTCCAAGACCAAGACTCATAAAGAGACCAAACCTCCTCGTGCAGATGTTATATGTAAGAATAAATAGGTTAAATAGACATAAATAAGAAGCTAAATAGATGAATAAAAAGGAGAATTTAATACAAAAGACAATACAGTAAATAAAACACAATATGCTCAAGTCTTTGGGAATTATTTCCCACAGAGAACACAGGACGCAGGCGTAAGCACACCCTGGACAGTCCATTATAAGTGCTTCCCACTAACAATACCAGTCATGTCTGCCCATGGCCAGGCAGGAAGGTACGGCCAGGACTCAAACCCGGTCAGCATGCTGGGCTGCTCTCCCACTATATGCCATATGGTAAATTCATGCCATACTGTTTGTTACCTGCGAGCTTCTTAGCGTCTTAATATTTTGAAACCCAATCTCCCTGGGCATGGATTTTCTCCAAGGCTCTGGACTCTGGTTACCACCAAAATACAGGCCTGTAGGTGGATTGGTCCCTCTAAATTGCCCTTTTTTTGTGGTTAGTGCGAACACAACACCCTGTCTGGGGCGTGTTCCCATTTTGCACCGTGTGTCAGAGATAGAACCTGTCAAAGCCCCGACCAGGATAAAAAGCTTCATGAAGAATGTCAGCCTGACACCTATTTACAGCAGAAGGGTTTAAAAAGCTCGGGTTTGAGTCGGTGTTTGTGCTGTTGTGTGTGTGGACAGTTTATCCAGCAGGCAGACACCAGTGAGTGTATTTATACTCCCAAACAATCTGGTGTGCTTGTGAAAAGCCACATTGTGGACTCGGGAGTGGCAGCGGTGGAATGGGTGGACATTTTTGTGGTCTCTTTCACTTTTTTAGACACGACCGGGTGGGAGGAGATGGCGAAGTGGCAGTTGTTGCTTTCTCTCACTCGTTCCGTCTGTCTGATCTTCGTCTTTCTGTCGATCAGAGGTTCATTTTGTTAAAAAAGAGAGAGAGAGAAAGTGAGACGGAATTTTTAGCCTCAGTGGGTCAGCCAAAAATAACACAGCCTGTGAGAGCGAGTCGCGTCAAAGGAGAACAGCTGAAAAAACTGCAGGAAATGATGTAGCTGTGGTTTAGTCATGAGGAACAAGAGATAACCAGATGACCCAGGGCCTCACAAACACTGTGGTTTGGTCTGCCTGGCTGTTCAAAAGTCTTTCAGTACTTTTTATTCAACAACACTTGCCGAGGCAAACAGAGCACCAATAGCTAACAGAAAATGTCTCCATATTAACTAAACACTAAAACTCAAACATTTCCTTTACCATAAAGAGAATTGATACTGAGTCCAAACAGACATTGCTGATGAAGAACATAAACAGTACTACTGATTTAATGCTATGGAGACATTTTATATATTGAGACCCAGCATGGTCTTACCTGTTTTAAGTGGTTTCATCCATTTAGCATGCTTAACTTGTAACCTTATGTTTACATTATGACCATAGAAATCAAAACATTTTTCTCTAGTTCTAGGTCTGTACTGTGGGCTTTTAGTAGGAGACTCTGATTGGTGATGATTTGATTGTTTCCCTAACTGGTTGGTTGCTCAGGTGGAGCAGTCCAAAGTGCTGATTAAAGAGGGAGGAGTGCAGCTCACGCTCACCATAGTGGACACCCCAGGGTTCGGCGATGCAGTCGACAACAGCAACTGGTGAGTCAGTTGTGTTTCCGTTTCTGTATTTTAATATAAAAGAACATTGTGGATTTTTAGGAAGCTTTGACTTCAGAGTGAGTCACATGGTGAGCTGTTAATAAAAGGTGAAAACAGAGTGGATGGCCTTTTCATGTCGTGTTTTTTCTTTGATTTTGGGTTACAGTTTGGATTCTCTTTGGGTTTAGGTTTTCTTTAGGTTAGAGTTAGGGGTTCAGTTATGGTTATGGAGTTTTCATTCTCTTAGAGGTTGAGTTAGGATTAAGGGTTGTTATTGGGGTTATTGTTCTTTTTTGGTTGGGTTGGGTTTGGATTTGAATTCTTTTAGATTTGGGTTCTCTGGTGTAGATTGTCTTTGGATTAGGATTTGGGTTCTCTTTGGATATGGGTTAGTTAGTTTTTGCATCCTAGTTCTCTGAAATTTGGGTTAGAGTTACGGTTCGGGTTTGGGTTCTGTATGGGCATGGGTCAGCATTATGCTTAGGGTTTGAGTTCTCTTTAGGTATGGGTTAGAGTTACAGTTAGAGTATGGGTTCTCTTTAGATTACATTTCTTTTTTCCTCTTGTTTACTTCTTTCTGTTCTCTTCTTCTTTCTCCTCTCTTTGCCTCCTCCAGCTGGCAGCCGGTCATCAACTACATCGACAGTAAATGCGAGGACTTTCTGAACGCAGAGTCGCGTGTCAACCGGAGACAAATGCCAGATAACCGCGTGCACTGCTGCCTGTACTTTATCGCCCCCTCTGGTCACGGGTGAGTCCTGCGTGCACAAAAAAAACACCATGCACAAAGTCTGTAGAAATTCACTTCTACCTGTGTGAAGAAAGAAATCTGCAAACAGAGTGAGCAAAAACACAGCGAGTAAGAAACTGAGAGAGAGAGTGTGTGTGTGTGTGTGTGTGTGTGTGTGAGAGACAGACAGAGATGAACCAGTTTGTACCACGACCCTAGACGATTAGCTAATGGACTCTAGACTGAGCATGCTCAGTACAGGATAAGACGTGATAACATCCCCTCTTTCTCCTGCTGTCTCTTACACATAAACAACCAATCAAAGGCAGCCTCTTCTTTCCCACAATCCACTGGAGTTGGGAGTGTGGCATAAAATATACATTTTTTAAAAAGCAGATTGAAGTTTTATGCACACGGGTGTGGGCTGTATGAAGGTCACGTTTGTATTGAGACTCGAGCCTGTGGTGAGACGGAAAACCCACAGCAGCACTTGGTCTCTGTCCCTGGGCCCGCACTCTTTTGGGCACTAGACTGGCACCACCTGGGCCAACTCCTTTCTTGTTCCCCAGACCATTGTCCAGTGGCACCCAAATCCACACCCTCTTTGGTTCCCATTCTTGTGGGTGATGCCAGCCTGCACCATGCTCTCCTTTGGTATTCACGGCGACCAAGGAGGGAATGGTGCCAGTCAGGCCCGAGTATTCCTGTGATTGTGTGGTCCGCCTCTCCAAAGACTCCTGCGGTCCATGTACATTATATGACACGGAGCAGGGGTGCCCCCACGGTACACATGTCTCAGAAGCACTTCTAAATGTGTTAGGGACCTTGTTAACCAAACAGCTGTGCTGTTTTGACAGTTACTCCATGTCTTATAAACTCTGTGATGCTTGACATTCCGGAAATGAACAAACTGCCCCTCAGTTACCCTCTGTCTCCCTGTTCCATCCACACTCTCTCACACAGAGAGTCTTTGTCTGTGGTGAGAGAGACGCAGCGATGTGAGCCAGGCCTCGAACTCTCCCAACGTGACGTGATTCTGTGTGGAAAAAGAAGATAAACAAACGTGTGTGTGTGTTTTGGAGTTTTTGTGTGAAAATTTCATAAGTATGTTTTTTTAAGAACATGGCTACTGTTGCTGGTAGAAGTTTTATTATATCACTCCTAAACTCTGTAAGGGCTATAACTGTAAACCCATTAGTGATGATGATTACGATCACTGCGTCTAGATCAGAGAGAAAAGAGAAAAAAGCCCCATATTTTTCAGTGTATAAGGTGCATAGCAGGCCGGGCCAAAGCGAGGAGACGAGGGCATGAGGGAAACAAAGGATTGAGCTCATCGTGCTCTGAAAACCTGCATATGGCATTCAGTAGTACAGAGCTCGTACAGAGCAGTCATGCAAGAACATCGAGATTAAATAATGCCTATATGCACATTTTTCGTTATTCTATTCACTATTTGCATTTTTCTTCACTATTGTTATTATTCATTATTATATCCTCTCTAAACTCTCACTTCTGTTTCTTTCAACTCTTACTATAAACTTAACCAGATAAGTTAGTGTAATTCTAACATATGTCATCTACGCCACCCAAGCAGGACGGGTCCCTTTTGGAGTCTTGATCCTCCCAAGAATTGTTTGGGATTGGCCTTAGATAACAGAAGACTACAGAAAGTTGAAAAGGCGCTTTGAGACGCACTGTACAAAGCACTGTACAAAGAAATCTGACTTGACTTGTGAGAGTGCTTCTTGAGCACAACCGTGTCTGAACGGAGGTGTGATGGCTGGAATTGGTACTAGAGGAGCAGATCGGAGAGAAAAAAGAAGTTGTAGTTAGGGAGGTTAAGAAACTCAGTTTCAGTTCGGTGTGGTTGCTATTTCGGTGAGGGACTAATTGAAACCTTTTTGCGCTTTTCCAGTTTGAAACCTCTGGATATCGAGTTTATGAAGCGGCTGCATGACAAAGTGAACGTCATCCCGCTCATCGCCAAGGCCGACACCCTCACACCAGAGGAGTGTCAGCAGTTCAAGAAGCAGGTGTGTGTGTCTGTGCGCGTGCATGTGTGTAGCTGCGACTGTCGTTACTCATTAAACAACTTGTCTGTTTTATGTGTTCCAGATTATGAAGGAAATTCAGGAGCACAAGATTAAGATTTATGAGTTTCCCGACTCAGAGGACGACGAAGATAAACTCATCCGCAAGATAAAGGTACGGAGCAGCGTTCCAACACACCGTCTAATATTAGCAGCTGTTAATGTAAAATACATCCATGCACGCACACACACACACAGACACACACACACACACACACACACACACACACACACATGCACGCTCAGACACGTGTCGTGTGTTTACATTTCAATCAGTTCTAGAAGTGCTCGGTGCCGCCACACATTAAAACGCATCAGCAGATGAGCTCCAGTCTCACTTTCTCAAACCAGCTCACACATCGTTTGCGTTTCTTACACCCGCTGTAAGCATGGGTCTCACGGGCTGTTAGCAGTGTGCCATACGCCATTAAACATGGCCAGAAACCATCCACGACAGGCAGCGAGGCGTCCGCTCAGGGGCAGGAGAAGACTTTCTTGGGCAGCTGCTGTAATTTCTGAATTTCTGAATTCCTCCAGAAAGAACTGACAGTGTGAGGGAGAGTGGTGGCTGGTTTCACCCATGCAGAATACCTCTCATTATTTACCATCCAACGAGAGTAACTCTTACTACAGGAGCAGGAAGCCGAAGATCGTCCCACCTTTTTGGTCTCAGTAAACTCGAAAGTATAATATAATTATTAGAAAACAGTTCTTATTGATTTCTTGTAACGCCTCTGGAGATGCTGAAATGATTCAAAATGAACACGCCTGCACTGCACCATTGCTTTAATGATCCTCTCATTTTTGTTATACTTATTTTATTATTCTTCTGCTGTTCAGCATTCAAATAATATCTTTAATGTTGTTACATGGCGGTGGCAGAATGAGGAGCAGGAGAATGCAGGGTTCCAGTTCCAACAAAACAGCTTATTCAGAAAACTGTCCCCAGAAAACAAGCACTAGAAAAGACGGTGACAAAAACAACAACAATGGAAATAATACTAATACTAATAACAATAATAAATAATAATAAAAATAAGTATAAAAACGAGCAAACCGAAAGGTAAGGGGGACACTGGGAACCTAGCCCTGTATGTCGAGGGAAAGGCTGTCGCCGGCTGCGAGCGAAAGGCTAGGGAGGTTAGCAGCGAGACTAAGAGGGCTAGCGCATAGGCTACCGGCGCTAACGAGAAGGCTAAGGAAGGTAGCGGGAAGCTGAGGAGGCTGAAGAAGAACCACGGGGGTTAGCCTGAAGCAGCCGAGGCTAATGGAAGACCGTGGAGGTTAGCGTGAAGCCGCGGAGGCTAACGGGGAACCATGGGGTTAGCGAGAAGCCGCGGAGGCTAACAGAAGGCCGTGGGGGTTAGCATGAAGCCATGGAGGCTAACAAGGAAACGCAGGGTTAGTGTGAAGCCTCAAAGGCTATCGGGGAACCAAGGGGTTAGCAAGACGCCGCGAAGGCTAACAGAAGGCCGCGGGGTTAGCGTGAAGCCGCGGAGGCTAACAGGGACCGTGGGAAATGGAAATCCGCGGACCAACATAACACATAAGGTGCGGACACAGCCGCAAACAGAGAACACCAGGCGGACGCAGGCAAAGGTGGACGAGGCTGCAAACACGAGAGTCCAGGGAGCGGACGGGACCGCAACGCAGTAGGTAATCCACACGAAGCAGGAGGAAACCAAAACACACCAACCGCTCCGGCATACCTGAGCAAACTGAGTCAGTGCCCCCTCGCCAGCTTTTGGGAGAACCGGGCTAAAAAAGAGTACCAAACAGAAGTCAAAACATAACGAGGTCCTGCTGGGTCTGTGGCCATCTTCCTAGCGCCCGGGATTGTGGGTAATGTAGTCCTAATCGCCCACGGACGTAAAATCCTGATCCTGGCCGCGGAACATAACAAATGTAGAGCAAAACGCATTTGCAAGCACAGAACTGTGAAGTAAGTGTATAGATTTACTTCTTCCTAGTTTATCTTTTTATACGACTCAAAGTTTGCATCCCGTGAGACGTTGGAATGCAAAAGTGTGTAATTTGACTGGCTGATATAAGAATCTGTTTTCACAGCAGTGAAATGGAGCCTAGTTTGTCTGTGTCTGGAGATGTAGAGTATGTTTTTTCTCTGTAATGAACGACTCGCCCAACTACTTATAAACTCATCAATAACCAACGAGACAGAGGACAGAAATTGATATTTGATTGATTTTGAGATCGATAGATTCCCTGGCTCTGTCCATTCTCATCACACTCCAGTGTGTGTTCATTCATTCATCTTAATCCAGTCCTGATCAGGGTCATATAAGAACCAGAAACACCATAAAACACCGGGGTAAAGCAGGAATAAAGTTCGGTGCTTCATAAACGACTTTTAATGCTTGTTTATGACACTGGACTTCTGTATATTGGGTGTTAGTGGTGTGTGTACTGGGTCGATGTGAGCTCTCTGTAATTAACTCAGCTTTGTGTGTGTGTGTGTGTGTGTGTGTGTGTGCACGCGCTGTAGGAGCGGATGCCTCTAGCCGTGGTGGGCAGTAACGTGGTGGTCGAAGTGAACGGCAAGAAAGTCAGAGGGCGTCAGTACCCCTGGGGCGTGGCCGAAGGTACGTTCCACCCCATCACAATCAATATGGAGATCTGTATTAGGAACGTACCAAGTTTTCAGAACAGGGGTGATAAAGATGCATGGTTTAAATGGACCTTCCCTCGATCAGCGCCCCGAATGAAGTCCCTCTGGCCCCTCTTACATCACAGACCACAAATGACTTCAAATGTCATGTTGATTGTTGAGTTCTCCCGCTTTTTTGCTTCCTTTCCGTGTTATAAACCCCTCCTGTTTTTTCAGAGGTAAATTTCTTTTTCTCAGTTTGAATCGATCATACATGGTGGGTGAGTGTTTGTTTCTCTCTTTTTGCTCCTCCCTTTCCTCGGCCGTTCACGTCTCGTTCTTTCTGTTTCTCTTCTTTTGTTCTGTCTGTTCTTTTCCATGACTGACAGAGGGCATTTTTGGTAAACGCCATTTTTCATGTCTATGCTACTCCCCCTCTCCCCCCGCCCCCTAAGTCCCTCCTCCCTTCTCGTTCACCCTCAGTGTTGCTCTGAGTTTCCTCATGGTTTAAGGTCGCGCTCTACCAGGCATCATGGAAAAACCTATACGCAGCGCTGGCTGGTAGAAACAGAGCAACATCGCTCTCTAACTCATGTTTATACGTACCTAATGATTCCTCATGTCCTCAGCCGACCCCCCCTCCCACCTCGAGAAATGCATGCTCTCATTACTTGGATCCAGTTTCTTTTTTTCATTAAGATCCATTGACATGTGGAGCCACAGTGTGCAGTGACAGTATGGTTAAGGACTAAATGGCATCATAACACGTGATTCAGTGAGATACAGGCCAGCTTTTTGCATGCACAGGAGGTCCATAAACTCACGATGTACGAATGGGCTGCAGTAGTGACGTTTGAGTTATGTCATTTATTACCAAAGACAAACTCATTAGACTAAACCAAGTACTGCCCTATATAAGCAGGTCACCTTTGTATTATTTCATTTTAATCGCAGGAAAGTAGGGGTGTAACGATATATCACGATACCAGAATGTGCAGTCATACGTCACATACACTGCAGTGGAAATCGGTGATATATAAGATATATGTTTTTAAAGCCTGGACAGGTTTACAGTTATCTGACAGTGGCAAGGAAATAATCCTAAAAAACTCCTAAATGTTATAAAGAATAATCTTTGGGAGGACCAGGACTCAGAAAGGGACCAAACACCCCATGGGAACTTAATTTATTAATCTGATAATAATAAGATTATCGTAATAGTTTAAATAAACAGAAGCTAAATAAAAATTAAAAGAGAGAATATTAAGAACGAAAAGAAAATATAATAATTAAGATCAAATAAAATATAATAATATTTAGACTATGATAACCAGAATACAATATTCACACTGAGCTTGTTTACTGTTTTAAGTTTAAGATAGCATTTAGTTATTGATATTTCTAGTTATTACAATTCTTTTAACTTTTGTTAAAAAACTTATGCAAGAATATGAGCATTGTTTTGCGCTTCTTACACTTCAGAAATAATAAAACCTAAGGAATGTCTTATCATTATCAAAATAAAAAAATGGAATGGATAATCATGAGAGTATCTTGAATCAAATCGAATCATGATACCGGAAAGTATTGGTGTCTGTTTAAGTGGCGATAAAACAAAAAGTATGGGTTCTGTAACCTTTGACGAGTATATATTGGACATACGATAAAAATGATGCTTTGAAACTTCCATTTGCAGTTGTTTATTTCCAGGCAGTTAATAAATAGTAATAAATAGTGCGCCACCCACTGTGCTGCCAATGCGCTATACAGTACAGTAAGCCGTTGGAGACACAGCCCAGGTGAACTTTCCTACAAAGTATGTTATGTGCTCAGTATTTGCAGATCTTTTGATCAAACTGGTGATGAAACTGGTTTATTTACCATGCATGGAAAGAGAGACTGGTTTGACCTAAGCAACGGGACTCCTCTTGTTAGAACTCCAACTCCCATGATGCACCATGGCCCTTTGATCCCATCCCACCCCTGACTTGCCTCCATCAGCCAGATTTTTTTTTTCCTCCGCTTGCCATTACCACGCCATGTAACCCTCCTCCCACTCCTAGGCTCAGTAGGTAATTAGGTGGCAGGTTTGCTGCAGGAGAGACTTTCAGCTGCAAAGCCCCCGTCCCTCCATCAGCCTGATCTCAGGTAGGTGGGCGTAGTAGAGGATTGACACCCCGGGGCAGTCGGTTCCTCCTATGGTAAGGCATTGCTGGTTCAAAAATGATGATGAATCACATTAATACATATAGGGGCACCCCTGGCCACACAGACCCAGCCCCCTCCCAGAGGAGCACCGAGACTCCAAATCGAACCTCACTGCAAACTGTACCGGTCAGATCCCAGAGCAGTTGTGTACGTCTCCATGGGTGGACCCTGGGTCTGTGGGGCACATGGGGTGCCGACTTTCCAGAAGCGAGGTTTCCATCCACCTGCCTCACATTTTTTATGGAAATGCTTGAACTAAATGGCAGGAATGTAAATGTGGGCTGTGATAATTGAGAGAAATGACCAGGCAGTCTTGTTCAAGTCTCTCCATAATGGGGATTACAGTGTAATAGCTTCTCGTACTCTATGTTTTCATCCTCGATTACACGTTAGAGCAATAAGTCCCTTTATGAGCTCGTGTGGGGACCAAAGTGATAGAGTCCGCATCGCTGTAGACCTCAAATTACCCAGAAGGTGCTCTGATCTCATACCGTTTCCCTTTAAAACCTCAAAAATGAAGAACAGGAATGTGGGTGAAAGCGCTAAAGTAAAATGTGTATTTTAGATGCAGTTTGTAGTTTTTGTTTATTTAGAAATACCACTCAAATGTGAAACAATCTTCCTAGGGTTTTCGTTTCGTTTCGTTTCATGCGTGTGGTTACTGAGCCATGATGAAGCAGAGCAGCTCGGCTCTGCCAATTTTCCTGAATAAGCAACCCACAAAAGGCTTTCAGAAGCCAGCGTGAGGTTTTTGGGTTGCTGCGGAAGGCTTATCAGTATTTTCATCGCAGTTGATTCATCCAAAGAGCAACAAAGAGTGCTAGATACTGCAAACTGCTCTTTTAATATCAAAGTGTATTTGGATTAGCGGAGATTGACACTCAGCTTTAGTTCAGAGAATTACATTACTCTATTCAGCCAGCTAATTAGTGGTGAAGCTGAAGGTGTAAAGCTCTAAGGAAATCCATTCATCTTCACTGTCCTTGCAAGTTCCGAGATGATGAAATATCTGTAACATTAGCCTGCAAGTACAAACTCGTATGAGAGAGATAATGAGATAATGAGCTGTGATTTAGACGTCCTTTTTGTGTTCCTTCACGTAATAAATGTATCGGGACTCGGTGAGAACGGAATATATGATACGTTTCCAGAACAAACGCTGATGACTGATGAACCCTGCTGTATGTATGACTATGTGTGCTCATGTAGCTGTTCCTTCAGAACTCAGAACCTTTTGATTAGACCTTTAACCAGGACACCAGCACTGTCCTGCAAATGTGTAGAATAATACACAGGTCTTAAAAATATAGTAAGTTATAGCAGGAATAAAAATCTGTCTTTTAACTTTGGATGTAAACAGCCTCAAGATGGTAAAGATGCCTGATGTATATATTACTGTACTGAACTCTAATGACTGTGTTTTATTTATTGATTACAACAGATTTCTATGTTAATCGCTTACTTATGTACTGTAAGTCCCCCTAGATGCGACCCTTCAACTTACAAACTTTCAATACAATTTTAATTATTGAACTAAGTTGGTGTGGGTTTCGGAAAGGATTTCACAATATGATACGCATCATGATACAGTGGGGCAAAAAAGTATTTAGCCAGCCACTGATTGTGCAGGTTCTCCGACTTAGAAAGATGAGAGAGGTCTGTAATTTTCATCATAGCTACACTTCATCTATGAGAGACAAAATGAGAAAACAAATCCAGGAAATCACATTGTAGGATTTTTAAAGAATTTAATTGTAAATCATGGTGGAAAATAAGTATTTGGTCAATAATAAAAGTTCAAATCAATACTTTGTAACATAACCTTTGTTGGCAAAGACAGAGATCAAACGTTTCCTGTAAGTCTTCACCAGGTTGGCACACACACTATTTTTGGCCATTCCTCCATGCAGATCTTCCTCTAGAGCAGTGATGTTTTGGGGCAAACACGGAACTTTCAACTCCCTCCACAAAATGTTCTATGGGGCTGAGGTCTGGAGACTGGCTAGGGCCACTCCAGGACCTTGAAATGCTTTTTTACGGAGCCACTCCTTCATTGCCCAAGCAGTGTGTTTGGGATCATTGTCATGCTGGAAGCCCCAGCCACGTTCAATGCTCTCACTGATGGAAGGAGGTTTGACTTAAATCTCACGATACATGGCCCCGTTCATTCTTCCCTTACCCACGGATCAGTCGTCCTGTGCCCTCTGCAGAAAAACAGCCCCAAAGTATGATGTTTCCACCCCCATGCTTCAGAGTAGGTATGGTGTTTTTGGGATACGACTCAGCATTCTTCTTCCTCCAAACATGATGAGTTGAGTTTTTACCAAAAAGTTCTATTTTGGTTTCATCTGACCACATGATATTCTCCCAATCCTCTTCTGGATCATCCATATGCTCTCTGGCAAACTCTGGTAAACAAAGGTGACGCATGTCATTTTATGGCGGAAAAGTAGCATAAAAGGACTACGTGACTATGATAACGTCCGGTCAGCATCCTGGCCTAATGGTAATGAGCCTCGGTGTGTGTTTTCTGTATAACCCCATGATCTGGTCTCTGTGCACAGCTGCTTAATGTTTAATCTGTAAACGTCCGGGTTCGTTTGCCTGTTTACCTGCTAACCGCCGACCCAGAGCAGCATCTGTCTCCGTTTATTTAAAGCTAATCATCGCTTTCTAGTCAGCGGTTCGTCTGCTTGTGCAGCGGGACTGTCTGTAGGTTTGTTTATTTATAGCAGGGCTTCTTAACCTGCAGCCCTCCGTGCTCCAGACCTACCATTACTATACATTAACACACGTGTGCGGTCCCCATGTCAAAGTTTTGGGCAAAAGTCCCAGCAGCTTAAAGACTTAAGTTAGATTAGGTAATCTCGTCTTTGTCCTTTGTTTACTACCACTATTTCCTACTATCTCTTTCCTAGATGATAGAGTGATCAGGTATTCAAAAGTTACACAGGTAGACATTAGACGCTATGGTAAAGTTTAAGACCCCAGTCTTGTTTTAGGGCAGCTTGGGCCTGGTGTTATCTCTCCAGATGCTCAGGTGGTGCCTCAGTCTAATATAGTAGCTCATCAGACACTGAACAGAAACTATCAGGGATAAAATATGAATGAATAAATAAACAGTGATATCCACGTTTGGCATGAAGCTAACCAAATCATCATTGATCAAAAACATTTTGTAGTAAATGCTTTCCTTTGATTGAGTTGTTCCTGTGTTAGCCAATAAATCAGACCCCAAACACATTCTCCTAAACGTCTGAGGCTAAATAAGTTACATGCAGTCATGTGCAAACATTTAGGAGCTCCTGGCCAAATTACATGATTTGTTTTCTTTTCTGAATGAAAATAACCGTTGCACAAAATCAACTTCAATCACACGACATATTTCTTCCAAATGCTGTGCATGAATACAATTTAAAACATACGAGGGGGATCTTACGTTAGTTAATACTGTTTGTGCCGAGGTTTGGGAATCTTCCAGGCTGATCCTGTAGCGTTTTTGTCAGGTCTCAGAGCTGAAGGGACTGGTTAGGGGCTCATTATGTAGTTGCAGATGTGTGTACGCACTTTACATTCGATTAAAAGTCAGTGAAACGTCTCATTAGATCATGACTGTTTCTCATTTAACACTTTATGTGTCATCTGTCTGTGTCAGAATCGTTTTTCTTGCCATTATGGAGACGTTTTCTAAGAGTTTAAGTTCAAACCGGAATCAAATCAGGCCTGTAGTAGCATGTTAGTCATTAGAAGCAGTTCGGTATGGTATCAGTATGAGTTTATGATTTTAATGTTAGTTATTGGAGTTTAATTCTGCCATCTCTCTGTTACTGTTACAGTCGAAAACGGAGAGCACTGTGACTTTACTGTTTTACGCAACATGCTCATCAGGTGAGACACACACACACACACACACTGCAGAAAAGCTTTGGTGGATCTTTAGTTTAATCTCAGAAAATAATCCATGTGTCACCCTGTTTATTGGCTCCCACTAATACTTATGAATCCTTAAGAGTTCTCATGTCCATGATTAACAGGTCTGAGTCTGCTCATATCCCCTGCTCCAGTAATTAGCATGTTTAAAATTGTAGTAAAGCTACCTGGAAGAGCGCACAAGTTTATTTCACCCCACAGTGAGGCAGAGAAGGATTGAGGTTTGATGGGTTAAGGTGGTCCAGAAGGTCCAGGGTTAAAATCCAACCTCACCAAACTACCACTGCTGGGTCCTAGGGCAAAGCCCTAAACCACAGTTCCTTTGATTGAAGGTTGTATCAGTTGGATAAGAACGTCTACTAAACAACTAAATGTGAATAACTGAAAGGTAGTTCTAAAGAACTTAATCCCCACTTTTAATTACGAGGCTCTGATTGTTCCTCGAGTTGCTTCTGCTAGAAAGTTATAAATGAGTCATTTTTGGATCTTCAAGCAGGACGATAATCCAAACTTCCAAATCCACAGCCAAATCGATGAGTAATCACAGACCTGAACGTCCCAGTCTACTGATATGAACCCACCAGAGAGGGAGAGATTTTGGAATGAGACGAGTCTCCGATTCCTCCTCAAGCTTACAGAAGCTTCTGAAATCGGATACATTTTGGCGTTTGCCTTCCACAGCTGGTCTGTGTTTAATATCATAATTATTCATTCAAGTCAGAGGAGCCAGAGCCTCACCAGCAGCACGGGGCACAAGGCAGAAACAACCCCAGACAGGGTGCCAGTCCACTCACACAGACTCACACACCTCCCAAACATACCTGTGGATCAAGAAAGCCACACAGAAGCAGGGAGAACATGCCAACTCCAAACGCACTGCACCTGCAAATGCCTTATAAAGACCTGAAACTTTTCTCCCGTCCCCAGAACTCACATGCAGGATCTGAAGGACGTGACCAACAACGTCCACTACGAAAACTACCGCAGCAAGAAGCTGGCCGCCGTCACCTGCAACGGAGTGGACGCCACCAAGAGCAAAGGCCAACTGACCAAGTACGAACAGCGCCACTACATGGCCAAAAAGAGAATTCACTACTGTGTAATGGTTATAGACGGATTTCTTCAGTTATCTGATTATTCAAGGGTTTTTGTAAATAAAAAAGCTCAGTAATAAGATTTTCAGAGCATATGTACCCACACGACTAGGGGTGTAACGATACACTCCACTCACGGTTCGATTCGATACCGAGTTCACGATTCCATTTTCTCACGATTATTTGATTTGACATATTTCTATAATGTAAACAATGCAAACAGTGCCCATGATTTTGAATCATTTTTTCTTTTTCATTATCTTATCTTATTGTAGCTTCACCATATATTAAATAACCAGGAGGGGGGGGGACTGGGTTTGGGAACATTCTTTTATTCCGAAGACTAACAATTCCAAATAGAGCACTTTTTTTTGTATAAAAATTTAAACAAAACAAAACTTTAGGCCCTTGTAATTAAAAGAAATTGGGATTCTCACTGAGAACGGGATATGCATCTGAGTGCATGTAGTGTTCAAAACATAACAGGAGAGTGTAACACAGTTGCTAGGTCCACTTCTTAGAGACTACCTTTGAGATTAGTTTTCACAGACCTGGTCGTGTTCATTAAACACAGCAAAATTCAGAATTTGAGTATTTAATGTTAAAGTTTGAAGTTTACATCTTATCTTTCTGTGAGATGACTGACTGGTTACAGTACAAATCCGATTATTGCGGATTAACAATATCTGATTACACAGATGCGTGTAAAGTCCGTTTTCGGATTATTAAGTGCATGTAAACGCACTCAGTCTCGCTTCTGTTCAGGCCTTTTCATAGGAAATGTTTCCTAAGCCATTTAGAAGTCATTAAACAACAAACTCATTAATGTTTCATAACTGAGCTGAGTGTGGTATGACTCATTGTGGGGTCTAGTGAGGTGTTTGTCCTCATAAGTGTGTGTGTGTCTGTGTGTGTGTCTGTGTGTGTGTGTGTGTGTTCATTCAGGAGCCCCCTGGCTCAGATGGAGGAGGAGCGGAGGGAGCATGTGATGAAGATGAAGAAGATGGAGAGCGAAATGGAGCAGGTGTTTGAGATGAAGGTCAAAGAGAAGAAACAGAAACTGAAGGACTCTGAGGCTGAGGTGTGTGTGCGCGTGCGTGCGTGCGCGTGTGTGTGTGTGTGTTTGTGTGTGAATTCTGGGATAGGCTCCAGTTCCAGTCCTAGAATGTGAATGACCTGTTATTGGTGTGTGTGTGTGTGTGTGTGTGTGTGTGTGGTACAGCTGGAGAGGAGGCACGAGCAGATGAAGAGGAACCTGGAGGTGCAGTATAAAGAGCTGGAGGAGAAGAGGAGGCAGTTTGAGGAGGAGAAAGTCAACTGGGAGGCTCAGCAGCGTCTGCTGGAACAGCAAAAACTGGACGCCTCCAAGTGAGACACACACACACACACACACACACACACACACTGGGACTTTAGTGACAGGTTCAGGTTACACCACCAAGTCATGGAGCCATGCTGTCACAAGGGGGCGACCTTACACCACTTATTCCTGAGGGCGGTGCAAGATTTTGGACCCTAGCTTGTAACGCTTGGCTCTGAGCAGCAGCATAAGGTTTATAGAAACACCCAGCCTCATGCCTCCAGTCCAGCTGCTTCAAACAGAAGCACCTAATAATATAACTACTTAACGTCTAAACACGGTGATGCATGGCGGCATTTCTCTGCAAATGAGCTCTTTTGGACTCTTTAAACTAAACGCAGCAGTGCATTATGGGCATTCCACATTCCGTAGTGTACGTCGTTTCGACATTATCACCATACATGGGTCACAATACGATTATATCATGATACATTGCGATACAGTGCATATGATATATTGTGATATCCCTTATATACTGACATATAAACATTAAAATTTTTCTAAAAACAAATTAGATTTTTGAGCTCAAACTCAATGTAGTATATTGCAGAAAAATAAATACCGTGATACAGTTTTTTAGCACAGCCCTACTATGGTGATGGACACCACTGCAAAATGACACAGCTCCCAGATCAGTGTTTGTCTGATATGGGTTTTTGAATTGCTGATGTTTATAGAGCAGTGTGACCGATGGTCGGTATGTAACGCTGATATGTCATTGTTTTTCCCAACTGGTAAACTAATAATCATAAATGAGACACAAAATTTCTGAACTTAAATGAACATATTTAAGTTATAAATGCACTGTCTCTGTCTGCACTCTATAAATAAAGAATAAATAAAAAGTTGTATGGCACTTAACAACAACATTTATTACCAGATAACAGAATCTTCTTGTTTCTGGGGGAAAAAAACTATTTCCTACGTAATGGGAAAGAAAGAGGCTTGAGTTTGACGACGGCGGCCGAGCCTCAACCGGTGCTTAAAAGAAAACAAAAGAACAAATCTCAGTATAATGATCAGAATGTCTGGCTTACTTTTCTCCTCCTCTGTGTTTCAGAACCATGGAAAAGAACAAGAAGAAAGGGAAAATCTTTTAACCAGGCCGGCGTCCTTTGTCCTCTGGCTCAGCATCATACACTTTTTTAAAAACCCCTGCTTGATTCTCGCATGATAATGGCCCCCCAGGTTACACACACACACACACACACACACACACACACACGCTCAGATTCCATTGTTACATTCCAGCGTGGGACTGTACTTCATGAGCTTGTAACACCTCTGAAGCCGTGTCTCACCCTCTCAGCCGCAAATAAGCGGAGTGTTATGTGTACACTGACTGTTACTGCACTCAAAGACGTAGAGGAGTTTGATAAACAGTCCTCTGATAGACAGCTGTAAGGGGTACAAACACACACGGAACCTGACAGAATGAAATAATGAACGAAGGCATCAAAAGGAGAGCAAAGGCACGTAGACATGTAAACAATATTCCAGTATTGTTATTGGGCCAGAATGGAAAGAGGCTGCCATGATAGGAGGGTGTGACAAAGAACCCCGGGGCTGGGTCACGTGCCACGCACCCAACTTCCATTGCCAAGTGGGCCCTGTACCTCTGCCCAATGAGACAGAAAACCCTTCACAACCCCAATTCTCCAGCACTCAAACACGTCTCTCAGCACTGCGAACCAGGGACCGGATCCACAAAAGTGTCTTAAGAAAGAAAATCTGCATTAAGAAAACAAGTCATTCTTCAAATAACTTCTTAAGAATGATCGCAAAAACAATTAAAAACAGGCGGTATTCTTGAAAACATTACGTCCCTTACGATAGCCTCTCACTTGGCTGCAGGAGTTGGCAAAATAAGTGTCGAAACTGAGAATCTTTCCGCCGTCACCCTACAATTATCATGTTTACTAAGGAGGATTTTTTCACCTCTATTTCTTGTTTGCTAAAATGTTATGAACGCCTGGTTTGGTTTTTCCTCTGCGCAGATTAAACTAAATAACAGAAACTGTAAAATGTAACATAGCCTACTTAAGAAAACAATTAACATTTTCTTTTGAAAATCGTAAGGAATAATTAGCTTCAGAGGTTTTCTCATGAACGTCTTGGTGTGTTTTGTAAGAAAGCTTTTGTGAATCTGACCCCAGGCTCTACCGCTGAGCCGGCTCGCTCGATCTCCAACCTCTTTGGGCTTGAGGTTTGAGGTGTGTTTGAGGAATTAGGCAGGAGTAAAGCACAATCAATGATAACAAATGAATTAACCCCAAAAACGAGACACTGGGGAACCTGCCGGAACTTCAGGGCCTGTGGCACGTGACTTGGAATCCTTTCTGGATTAAGAAACGCCTTTTAATGCTTTAAACTGGGGAAATCTGAAAGACTTCATGACAGGACCTGATCCTGTGATTCTTTCACTAAAGATTTGAAAACCAAGGGACAAAACGGTCACCCGGAGGGACCACGGGGGATTTTTTATTGATTTAATATACCACGTTGTAGTAACTGTGATGAAAGGCAGTTATTATCGTGAAGTTTAATATCGGACAGACAGAAGCAGTATGTAAGTGAAGGTCTGAGCTTGGCTTTATACAGTCTGATCACATGCGCGGTAATGCAGTGTGTATCTGTGTGTTGATTTTGTATGCGTGTTTTATGGGTCTCCCAGATAGTACCCGAGACCCCACTCCATATATTCACAGTTTTGTACCAATATGATTAACGATTTCCGTGCACCCTGTCTGGATACTTTCGAGTTCTGTATTTGTGATCCTGTGTGCTTTATGGATTTAATTGGAAAATCGTAACACACACCTGAAGAGTGTACCCTGTTTCCTTCGCTCCTGTTGATCTTCGCGGTCTGATCTGAAGTGATCGCACTGTTGGTCCAAAGAACACTGATTTAGCGTTTATAGCTATGTGTGTATTATGTGATAGAATAGCTGTAGAATAGCTACAGTACACCGATCAGCCAAAACATTAAACATCAGGTTGATGTTCCACGTCAAATTAACGTCCACATGAAGCCCAGACCCAGGGTTTCCCAGCGGAACGTTACCCAGAGCCTTCTGTCCATCCCTGTGCTGTTCTCGCGTGTTGATGGTAGGAACTCGCCATCCCACAAACCTTGTTGTTTATTCGATGAGCCATTCCTGAACATTTCTCCCACATCCAGCACGTCGACTGCTAAAACAGACTGTTCACTTAAGGCCGTTACACACCGAACATGATTTATTCGGACGACAGCAAATTCATTCGAGAGATCTTTCGAACGGTGGAAACACGACGTTATTTTATTCCCCCTGCGTTTGTAGCTTATCATGCTGCCATTGCAACAGCCGAGACGGCCGGGTGTAGCCGTGCAGTTGGACGAGATAACATGCTGTTTCTAATAACAGTGCCTAATGCTTATGTCTAATCTATTTAACGTCACATCAGCACCGATGGCTGGTTGTCAGAGGAGCGAGGTTAAAATTAAGAGTTAAAAGTGCCTAATGAAATGAAGAGCCTACTCTGGTTCATAATCGTATCGTTCTGGTAATCGCTGTTGTGATTTTTTGTGTTTATGAAATGATGTATCATTAGTGAATGCATTCTGCTGAAGCTTATAGCCTACTATCCGTTCCCGTAGCTGTGTTGTGCTTTTTAAAGAAAATCCTTATTTCATATATGAGCAATAAAAATTTGAATCACTGGACAGCGGTGATTTTAACGATGTGACTGTGAAAAGATTTGGAACCAGGCGGCAGAATTCCAAAAAAAAGAATATTTCTGAATATTTAGTGTTTTTCTGCAGTTGTTCGCACCGTGTTCTGTCGGCCTTTATCCTCTAATAGATCCCAGAGCTGAACATGTGCTGCTGTAACCAGATCCTGGTCGTCATTTTTTATTCGATCTGTGAGGGATCCGAATGTTTTGGCTGATCGATGTAGATAAATTAGTGTTAGTTATATCATATATAACCATTCCTGTGATAGCACAAGATCTGGGCCCAGATTCACGAAAGTGTCTTAAGGAAGAAAATCTTAAGTATGTGTTTTAGTTAACTTCACTCTTAAGGAAAAATGTTATTCTTCAAATAAGTCTTTTCTTAAGAACAGTTCTAAGAACAAGTGAAATAAATACAAATTCAAAATGTGTCTCACGCCGTAAGCTGAAAAATTATTAGCTGTAAAATACAACGTAGCCACCGTAAGAATTTACTTAAGATAATATTTGGGAACTTCTTAACTGTTTTTGGAGAACTGCATTTAAGAACATTCTTATGAACTCCTTAGTGTTGGTCTGAAGAACCTTTGCCAGTTATTGCTTAAGAAAGCTTTTGTGAGTCCGGCCCTCCACCGTCGGTCTGTCCTGCAGCACATGCAGGGTTAACGGACTGTTTCCATCACTGTCCCCTCAGGTTCTTCTTCTGAGTTTCCATGATGTTTCTGTGTAGTTTTAGGCGCTCAGATTAGCAGCTAAAATGTCCGGATTTATCTGTGTGTGCAGATGTTAGGAAAGACAAACATTCTTACACAGCTGAGCTCTTCAGACAATGAGAAGAAGCACGTAAGCAACAGCCAGTGAGGTACACACTCATAACCACACACACACACACACACACACACACGGGTATCCACTATGCAAGCTCAAACCGTTCTTCCGCTGTAGGTTAGTCAGACTTTCTAACTAATAACACAACCCATCATGAGCCGGTTTAATGCTTCAGCTGTACTTTCTCCCTCATTTTATGATCGTCTGTTCTGTTTTACCTGAATGTACATTATTGCTATTAAAGATCCAATGGTTATGCCAAACACAACACGGTGCCTCATCTCCAAACTGCATCGTATGTAGGCTATCACCCGTGCTTCAGGATACGTTCCACACCTTGGTATTCTGTTAGAGCTCTGTATATTTTAGGATGAAATGGTTCCATTTATTTGAATCTGCAGCATAAAGCAACATTCTGTGATGTACATTCAGAAATGATTAAGACAGAAGTGTGATATGTGTGTGTGGGTGTGTGTGTGAAGGGGTGCGTGTGTGGGTGTGTGGGTGATAGACAGAGACAGAATGCTTCTGAGTTGTGTCAGCTCCGCAGCTTTAAGGTTGAGGTGGTAATATCGGGGATTTATGAACACATAGCTGCTTGGTTGGAGTCGTGACCCTGAAACAAATGAAGGCCTCAGATCAGTTTCTCCTAATTAATTACATTTCATAATAAGCATTATTGAACAGTAAACAACCTGGTACTCACAGGTAGCCATGTCTTGCGCACTGCCAGTGTGTCGTTTCGACCTTCAGGACGTCCCTGGGCTGGATTTTTTCTGAGGAGAACTCGAAGCAGCACGTGCCGTAGCGGATGCCGAGAGCTGAGACAGACAGAGTGAGTTAGAGAGAGAGATTAGATTGCTCGATTACAAACGTAACAAACCACAGAGCTTTGATCAGCTTCAGTAAAAACACGTTCAATAGGAACTGATACGAAATGTGATTTTCAAGGTGAGATATTTGTGAGATGCGCCGTTTAACGTCCGCAGTACGTTCTGTGAAACGGGCCGATGGCCGAAATGGACATTACCACAGTCACGTACTGTAGATACTTTGCACACGGTGTTTTAAACACTAACATTGATTAAAACACAATCTGAAAACATTTAGTGCAGTATAACACTCTGCAACACAGTCTTCTTACGTTTGGATATTTTGATCTTTTATAAATCTTTAAACAACCAAAACGAAAAGAATGTAGCCTACAACGGTACCAGGTTTTCTATATTCAAGACTGCGATTCTCTTATCTGTCAGCAGGTGTCGCAAGGGTTCGCTCGTACTGTCAGTCAGACGTGACTATACTGTATATACATGACAGATTTTATTTCCTATTACAGTAAGACGTTAAAGCGTGAAAAGGACTGGTTTTTGGAAGGGTAGCAGCCAAGACATCGCTTTGTAGAAGGGAAAAGGCTATGCCAAAGTTCACAAAGACTGGAATGAAGATCAGTTGAAAAGAGGATTATGGGGTGATGAATCCAAATTTTTGGGTCCAGCTGTTGACAATATGTTACATATGGTCATTATAACGTTGCCAAAACAACAAATATAATGGTGGCCTAAGACTTTTGCACAGTACCGTTTATTAATTGTGTGTTCATATTCCTAATACTCTGATGATGACAGGCTGGGTGTTGCAAACCTGATAAAATCTCTGTACACATCCTTGAGTAGATTACTGCTTTTATAAAATGACTACAAAAACAATTTGATTAAATACGCCAGTGTTTCCCAAATACATTTACTATTATAAAATCAGCGCCGGTTCCATGGTAAGAGCAGCCTGCTGGAAATGCCAGTTCGAACCCCAGGCTGGGCTCGCAACAAGAAGCTCAGGAGGTGGGTTTACAGAGCCCTGGGATGGAATAGCTCTGTGTCTGGGGTGTGTCTCCGCTTCTCCCAACATTTTCTGATTTAGGATTATTAGTAAGAAATAATTTTCCCCAACCCGTGTCATAACTACATGTTCGGTCCTGCACAAAATCCAACAGCTGCTCACACCAAGATTTACAAAGCAGTTTACAAAGAGTCTGCTTTTTTACAGTCAGCAGATATTTGTCACAACTAACCAAACTGAGAGACCATGAAAGCCTGTGTGGTCCCCTGTTAATCCACCGAATAAACTCAACTTTTTAAAACCTGTAGCATTAACACACAGTTCAGTTGTGTTGCGTTTTTACAATGGCTCGGCCAATCAGATTTTAGAATCAGAACAATCCGTTTTTAAAGTACAGTGGAACCTCAGAATTCAAGCTTAGCTGGTTCCAGAAGGCCGAGCGAACTCTTATTTGTTCAGAGTCGGAGTCAAATGTAAATAGGAATAATATATAAAAATATTGTAAATAGGATTAATCCGTTCCCGATCCGTTCCCTGATTGTTTTTTTTATGCTGATATTTGTATGCAATTAATGATTAAACACATGAATAAAGCAAAGCAAAGTAACGCAATAATAATAATCAAATATAATTGATATATAAAGTGATCGCTGGGACAGTGGCGCAGAGACTGAGAGTGTCTGACATCATACCTGTAGCTGATATAATAGACATATACATAAAATAATAATATAACAATAAAATAATAAACTAATAATGTAATGTAATATACATAATATGCCCATTTTCACTCACTAGTTCTTCTTTGGGTTTTATGGTGGTTGGTGTTCCCTATTGGTGCATTAGCGAAACCGACCGGACTGCATTATGTGATTGGAATATCACAATATTTAGTGTTTTATTTAGGTACCCATGTTCGAAGTCAGAAGTTTTGTTTAAAATTTGAGGCAAAAATAATTCAAACGGTCCATTCCATGTCCAAATTTTTCGAGTGAAGAATAATACATGAATAATAATGAGTGCAGCGAAGGATGCAAAGGGGAACTGCTCCTGGACAAGGCACCTAACACTTATAAATGCCAGCTGTACTAACGTCTTTGGAATTAGGTACCTTAAGCAAACACACACAGGCCAGATTTTGGTGGCCTGGATTTGAACCCAGGACTCTGGAGCTGTGAGGCAGTAACCACAATGTCTATTATATCAGTCTGTTAGTGTAACAGGTATACTTTTGGCTGTGAATGTGTGTGATCCACACAAAATGTCCTGCAGCACATTAATAAGCTGATGATACAGTCGGCTAGGCTACTGTGGAGATTGTTTTGTATGCTTTGTTAAGTATTGCTATTGCTATAATTATTAATATTGAGAGAATTGCTATGCAAGTGACTTTGTATAAAGCTAAAATGTCAAAATGAGTTCAAAAAGTTAACTAATTTCAGAATAACTGAGGATACTGTAATCACTAACCAATACTTTTGCGTTTTTCCTCTGTAGTGATTGTGTTATTTAGGTGTTATTACGACCTCGGTGTGCTACTTTAGAGTGAAAGTGTGCAATAAACTCACGATGAGCATCAGACGAGAGCGTCACGAGCATGACGAAGCCCAAAACCAGAAGCACTCGGATCATCTTCATCTTCTCAGCAGGTGTACCTCTCTCTGTATCTCTCTCCGTCCCGATCTGGACTCTGAGCTGAAGTTTGCTGCTGTTTGCTCTCAGTCCTTTGTTGTACAGATTTGTACTACTCGCTCACCACACCTTCCTCTGATTGTGCAGAGACTTAGAACAGTGATCAGACGTCTGATATGGAAAGTGGGTTATCGGATATCTTCTGATCACATGAGCAGAGAAAGAGTGTAAACATGTCGATGTTATCAGTCTCTAAATACGCCTCTATTGCAGAACCTTATACAGTCTCGTTAAATAAAGCCGATCCGTGTGGCAGTAATAACTAATACCAGTTTGTCTGATACCATGTACAGCGGGTACAGAAAGCGTTCACACCCCTGAACTTCTGTGTGCACGCTATTCTCTAACTGTAAATGTTAAAAATGCCAGTTTTTCCAGTGAAGCGCATGAATAATCCATAAGGACCCAGTTACAGAGTTAGGAAATGAATGAGCAAGCAAAGTCTGCTGTTCTCACATTTGGCAGAGTGAGCAAATGTGACGAGAAAAGTAAGCTTCCCAGATGTATCTTTACTTTCCAGTTTTCTGTAATGGCAAGAACACCTAACAGGGAGAAACAACGACCTGACTTACCGTACCGGCCACTAGGGTTGTAGTCAAGACCGCTAGAGCCGAGTACGAGTCAAACCCAAGACTTTTAGTAGTCGAGTACAAGATGTGAGCAAGAACAAATGAAGATTTGAAAATGAAAAAACGTTTACAATTCACTTTGCATTAATTATTATTAACATTAAATAATATATAGCCTTCAGTTATGATTAATTATTATTAGATTAGAGTCTTAGTCAAACTAAGGAGATGTAACTTTTGTAAGCAAATGATGGTGATGTGTCACAATACAGACTCGAGACGAGGGTAGAGTTTATTAAGTCCAAAGGATAATCAGGTACAGACCGGGTCGAAGCCGTGTAATCAATCCGATAGGTCAGGCAAACGAGACCAAGACACAAACCGAAGGGGAAGTCCGTGACACGTGGAGCTAAGGTCATCACCAGGACAGCAAGGCAGAGGGTAGAACGCTCGGCAATGCACGGCATAGCAAATACAAATACTTCACAACGGGTATACAAAAGAACATGGCTTAAATAGAGCAGCGGGGGTCATGTGAGAACTCAGTAATTAGAACTCTAGTGAGGGTGACCTCTGCAGGTGAGGAGGAGAACCAGCAGCCTCATTTGCTACATGATGATGCTGTTTCCCTTCTTCTCACAAACTTAATCAGAATCACCACATAAAGTCACCTGAATATAAATAACAACATCCATTCTAACCATTTTTATTATTAACTATGAAAATCGCATAATAATAACATTTTAATCTGTCCTCAAACAAACTATACGAACGAAGGAAAGTGAGCAAAAAGCTGAAAATGCACACTTCCATCAGACTATTCAGAATAAAACAGGCACCGGCTCTCCCACGACCCTGTCCAGGATTAAGTGGAGAAGAAAGTTAGTGAATGACACAGTCAAAGCAAAGGTGGGGTTAGGGTGGGTTTTGGTTCAGTCGCTCCTTCACTTTTAAAATTCAGTACACCATGTTTTCTTGTCAGTGCATCCTTTATGATTTCAAGTTGTGTTTATCTGAAGATCTTTTGCACTTGGGTTTATCAGTGAGGGTTTGTCCGTGATTACAGATTATGGAGGGGTTTTGCTTCGCTCTGCATCACCACTTTAGTGCATCACATTTTGCACTTTTTGTCAGCCTTCCTTCTAGATCGTTTCCAGTTCGTTGCTAATGGATTTTTGGCATGTTCACGTGTCCTGTGTGGGATTTCCGTGTGTCTTTAATCTACATTTCTTCCAAATCCCAAACACATGCTGGTGAGAGGACCGATTACTCTGAGCTCTTCTGGGGTTGATTCAGTCTGCATCAGTGTTACAGATCTGGATCCTGTGTTCCCAGAACAAAAAAACCACGTTGTAGCTGTTGTGTTTAGATTTGAGGGGAAAAGTTGTGCCCAAATAGCACATTTTCGCATCGTGTTCGATGTGTACCGCTTTTGTGTTGTGTTCTGTGCCATACAAAGACCTAGGAACATGGGACAGAGTTTGCTTGGCACACTTTGAACCTGTTATTACCAACCAGTCGTGTCTTGAATGCTAAAGCCTATGTGAGCATTGCTGCTGACCATGTGCACCCCATCATGGCCAGAACTATAAGAACCTGTCTTATAATGGCTACTCCCAGAATAAAAATACACCATGTCCCAAAGCTAAAGGTCTCAAACTGGTTTTATGAACCTGACAACGTGTTCAATGTTCAGTCACTGGATCTGAATCCAATAGAAAACCTTTGGGATGTGTCAAAACGATTCGAAAGACATTCAATGCATGAAAATGCAGCTAACAAATCTGCAGAAATTCTCAACATGGAGCAGAATTTATTATTTCTCCAAGAATCGAGTCTGTCCTGAGGAGCTACCCAGCGTTAGAATAAAAATCCAGTGTGTATCTAGATACTTATATAACCCCAAATCAGAAAAAGGTTAGGACTGAAATATGGAAATCCCTTCCAGTCTTTCTTTGAGGAACATTCTTTTAAATTATGTTAATCATTTTCTTACATTTGTTGATAAACTGGAGATGCTCTGATCATCTTTCATTCTCAAACCTTTCCTGGATGCTGCTTTTGTACCAAATCTTGATAACAATCACCTGTTTGAAATCACATCATTATTTATTTTTACCTCATGACTAGCCCTAAATTGCCCCGTCCAAACTTTTATTGGAATGTCTTGCAGGCCTGAAATGCAGGAATGGATGTTTATTAACAAATGAAATGAAGTTGACCAGAAAAAAAACATGAAATGTTTTTTGCTGAGTTTTTTTAATTATTATTTACATTTTCCATGCCATATCAACTCGTTCTGACCTGGGGTTGTAGATAATGACAGTACGTGAGCTCTTGTGGATCTTTACACCCCTAGTTTCTGTTAAATAACATTTAGGTATTACAGTATATTAATGTGAAAGACACTTCATATATAAACGTACATGTTTTAATTTAAATCCACAGCATTTAGCGAAATACATTAACATTCAGCGAGGCATTACATTCAGAAACCGAACAGACTGGAGACAGTTAAGATGGCACGTGTGCTGCCTTAGGGATTGTCCTGACGCACACCCATTTGCCTTTGAATTTAACCCTGAAACACACACACACACACACACACCAGATCAGATCAGATCAGATCAGGTTCATACTCTAGGAATTCACAAATTCAGCATTTAATTACAGATGCTCACCGGTAGCCTGACAGTGCACAGCTTGATCTTAATGGCACCGATTTCTCAATATCTTTGGGATCAATTTTACCCTTGTAGTATCCAGAGCAGCATGGAGCACTTATGAGTGAAGTGTGAGCTGTATGACAGAAACAGAAAAGCCAGCTGGATTATTCATTCAGTCATTTTCAGTAACAGCTTTATCTCAGTGAAGTCAAAATAAGGTCCAGACTGGGTAACATTTTTACATTTGTCCCTTAAAGCTGCAGGAGAATCCGAGACTAAAGCAATGGTAACTCGGTTCTCCATGCATTTTCACTCTTTTACTCTTTTATATACTTCTTTAAACTCGTATGAGGTGAGCCACATGACTCGTTTCAGCCGACACTCGATTCACGACTCACGGTTCAGTACACGGTTCAGTGCGTCAGATTCTCAGTAGTCCTTGCTCAGCCTTGTGTTGCTCAGCCCTTACTCTGCTGTGTTTATTGTGTTTTTCTTTATTTGTACATCTACAGTACTGTATTCTTAGTGCAAATTAATCCATGGGTCCTAGAAAGGTTAGTTTATAAGAGCCAACCGAAAGGAAACTAAAAGGAAACTTAATGAAACCTGAAAGGAAGTGTTTTGCTTTGACTTTTCACTTTCAGTCCATCACTCACTAAATGACATGAGATATTTCAACACTTTATTACAAAATAAGCTTTGTGTTAATAATTTGGGGTAACTGTAGGTTAATGTAAGTGTTAATGATACAGTACAGACTATATTAAACTCATCATGATCTATTTATCTTATGATGGATTAGCTGAACATATCCCCATCATAAATCAGGGGCACCTGTACAGTACAGCTCCATTAATGCTGATTATGCCTCATACAGGGGGATTTTCTGAGGGTCTGGCACCCATTCATTCCATTTACATTATTCCTTTGGAAACAATGTGCTCGGTACTCGTCATTTTCGGTTCTCGGAACCAAATTGGTTTGGAACCAATTACCACTGTATTAAATATCTGACAAAACAACAAAAGATAAAAAAGCAAAAGAAATGAAAGTGCATTTACAAGAACGATAAGAGAACAGAAAACCTACCGACATGTAACCAAAACACAAAAGGAACTGGACTTATATTCATTAAGAAGGGCTAAACCGCTCGGCTTTTGTCTCCACTTAAGTGCTGTTACAATGAGGTTTTGTTGGTTTAGTAAGCAGGTAGAGTTTAGTCATTTCAGATGACTCAGGCACAAAGCCAAGCCCGTCCAGAACATCTGTGAAAACACCTGCATAGTCGAACAATGAGCCATGTTTGATTCAGAGGGGTCAACAGGTGTCTTTGGCACCTCATCCATGTGGAGATAAATCAAATTGTGACTCATCACTCCAATATTATTTAAAGATGTAAAATGACTGCATGTCTACCCCGGCTAAGTACAGAGGAAGTGTCTTTGGGAGCTGCTTAGCTGTGATAAGTCAGTCACAGGACCACAGAACTCACTCCAAATTTTCTTGAAATCAGCATCTACGTGTACAGCAGCAATTCCACTGGTCACCTGAACCAAATCTGTTTTCTTATTGAGTACAAGACACATGAAATCTGGGATTGTAAGATTGATTATTGTTAAAAGTTAATATAAACTTGTTTATAACCGAGGCTTGAAAACACGTCTCGTTTGTTATTTTGACCAGTAGCCATCGACAGCGAATCAACACCCTTTTGTCGTTGCTGCAAAAGCATAACTTTGCTTGGAGTTTGCCGGTAATTTATAGAATGGAACCAAAACTTTTCATTTCACTGAAACATATACAGAGAAACCCTAGAAACTGATCACACAACTGATCACCACTCTTCACTGTTTCCTGAGCTTAGCTGAAAGCTTGTCATCTAAAGAAGAGCGACCAAACATCAGACTGTGCTCCTGTCCGCTCTGCAAAGACACGGCTCACGTTTTTCAGAACTGAACCATGTAGAGAACTTGTTCTCATTTTAAACTGGCTACTGGAGAAACCCGACTCCCCCACGGTTTGGGTGGAACAGTATTTTCACTTCTTTCTATAAACAGCTGAGTGCAAGTTTAAACACGGCTTCAGTACTTAAAGAAGTCAGAGGCCTCTTAGAGCTGTTTCCTATTAATGATGAGACAATAAATCCAGGGCTCTATGGGAAGCTTTCAACCAATGGGAGCTCCTGAATTGACAAAAAATCTATGAGCAAGAACTTACAGACTTACAACAATTTTGCTCTGCAGAGCACTGGACTAGAAAAGTTGAATTTCGCTATTGCATGGCTATTGCATGTATTTCTCATATTTGTATATTAATAAAACAGATTCTTGCTTGCTTTAATACAATCTTAAGAAACCACAGATGTTGCTGAGAAGTGCTACCACTTTCCCTCATGTTCCTCCTTACATGTTTGAGCACAGCGATGAATAAACGTCTTATGAAATTTCATCGACTTTTCGCAGCCCCTTTGCGTGGGCTGTGTGGGTTATAGATAGATATATTTAGAGAACTTTATATTCCCAAAGGGAAATTTCAGAGTACATGCATAACAAGGGCTCACATGACATAGATGAATAGAGAATAAAAAGTACACAAAAAATACAAAAGACTACTCTGCTAAAAGAAAATAAAGAGAAAATAAAATCATGCTCTGTTCCTTCAAACAGAAAACTTAAAGAAAGATTAAAATTCTGATTAAAACAGCTGGATCTGGATCTGTAGAGTTCGCTTTAACATTCAGATCAACGAGACTGATGAACAACTGGAGTACGTTTTTACATATTTTTTACTTTTTATAATAAAAGTATCTGCACTTTTACTCAATAAATTTTCAAAGAAGGCTCGATACTTTAGCTTTTATAGAAATCTATTTACTTATTTATTATTTTGATTTATGTATATATTTTCCCTTTTTATTTAGGCACCTAATGAAGAGCAAATCAGAATCCTAGGTTTTATACTTAAATATAAAACATAAATATTCACCTTTTGCTAAACAGAAGGAGAAAACATGAGCAAAATGTGAGCACAGAAAAATTTGTTTATCAACATTGTTTAAGGTAAAATCATTCCAATCTGTCGTTACCCCGCTGCTAAAACATCCTCATCAGACTATGGGCTTCAGTCCTAACAGAGGAACAGAATTTCCCAATAACCTTATTAGAGTTTAACACCAGCAAACGCCGTGAAGGAAATCAGAAAGAAGGAGCTGCTGGAACCGGCGGAGCTGCTGATGCTGTATAACTCTCCCGGAACATTTTTGCTGCTGATCCATCAAACCAAACTCAGCTAGAAGCTGCTCCAGCATTTCTGCTGATGGGACTTAAACTGATCTTCAGTCTCGCTGCTCTGCAGTCCAGCTGTGACTCCATTAAGAGTCCAGGACATTTGGTTTAAAGTTCTGACTTTTTTTTGTTTTTCTGCCTTTCCAGCTTAAATCCAAATCCTCTTTTGTAATTAAGGCTGATGAACCTCGGCTCATTGGAACGATCAGGCTGCTCATTAAGACTCATCCAACTGACTTAAATCCAAACAAATGCAGTCTTTTACTTGTGTAATTCTAACGTTGCTGCTTTGCTTTAGTAATAATGTAGTAATACCTGACAGGTGTGCCATTGTCATTCAACATTAAAAGTAATGATGCAGTAAATATAAACGTATTACAATATAATCTGTTTCTGCACTTATTATTCCACTGTAATTAAAGAAATAGATATAAAAGAATACATTTATACTGACCATCACAGGACACGGCCAAAGCCAGGACCAAGCCCAGAACCAGAAGCATGTGGCTCATCCTCATGTTCATCTTCTCAGCACGTCAGTGAGTTTTTCTTCTCGCTTCTCACTCTGTTTCAAAATCTGAACTGTGGATCTGTCTCCCAAAACATGGAAGCCTTTATTTAGGTCTGAAAGCCTTTTTCCCCACCCCTGTACCTCCCTCCTAATGTAACATCCTATCACAGCACACGTTCCTCTGTCGAGCAAACATACTGACTCATCAAGGAGCTGTATAGATCTTACAGTAAACTCATGCAACATCATGCAGCATGTGCAAAAACGTTCAAAGTGGAGCAAGTGGCGCTCAGTGACAAGAAGAGCTGCCAAATTCGGCTGGAGGGTCCAACCTGAGCCCAGCTGTCGCTTCAGGTCAGAAGGAAACATGAGGGAGGGAGAACATGCAAAACCACACAGACATCAGCCAGGATGAGACCCGGCACAAGCCGCCCTCTTCTTAGATTTCGTTATGTAAGAAAGTAAGAGAGTTCGGGCTGTGCATTACCTCATATTTATACCCCAAAAACAGGTGGTTATGGTTATGGTTACTGGAGGGTTCCCAAACACAATGGTCCGCTTAAAGTAAAATAGAAATACAGTAGCAGCGAGCTTCAGTCCTGTTTTGGCTCTTTGGAACTCACAATATCCCTGACTTAGTTATAGAGTGCTTGAAAAGCTGTATATTGTTATCTCTTGTGACCAAAAGTATTGGGACACAAAGGCAAGATTTTGTTTCCCAATACCTATTGCATGTTTTTACAATGGAGCATTGACTCAAAGCAGCTTATATTTTCTCTTATCTTCTATTATCTAGGTCCAAAACACAGATTGAGCAAGCCTAGGGCGACAGTGGCAAGGAAAAACTCCCTAAACATTATAAGGAGGACCAAGACCCCCGAGGTGATCTGTGATGGACTGTCAACCCATCCAGGCTCTGATTCCATGTTTAACTGTTTGTTTCTTTTTAATTCTTCATTCTCCATAATGAATGCTGGATTTGTTTATGATGTTAATTGGTTAATTAGTGAGTCATGTGAGAGGGAGTTCCCCGTGTCAAGATCTCTTTCCTTAGCTTTCGCTCATGAGCCGATGATGAGTCACAGGTTTGGCAGATTTTGGATGAAATCACTGACGACAATAGAGTGAAATTTGCATTACATTTTTCATGAGAATGTTGCATCAGAACCTGACATGTTCCACCATTAACTCTAGCTCCTCTCCGTCTTTACTTCTGTTTATTTATTGTTTAATTCCTTTGCATAATTTATTTCCAGGTCATTTAAAAAACTAAAACACCAAACGGAACATCTGGTCCTGTAGTTTAGTGGCCTAAGAGGAAACTCGAGCTGGAAGAGAGTCAGTCCATTCCTGTGAAGTTACACAATACTGTGAGCACAGCGTGTTTACTTCATATTACCGAAAAACGTCCGATCTGTTTAAACTAAATTTTCTTTCTAAACTCTGAAAGCTCCCTGCTTTGGCTTTCTTTAATTTCCCTTCTCTTCATGTGTCTCGCCGTGTCTTTTTCATATCATCAACTTAAAAAACAAAAACACGAAGAAAAACACAAGATGAGTGCAGGAAGCTCTAGTTTGTGTTTGTTGTGATCATGAACAGATTAGAATGCACTTAGATAAACAAGAAAATGGTTCCATCCAGTCTATTCCACCAGATCCATGCTTTTAGAGGCAGCCTGTTGCTCGTCCTATAAGCTCTTGATGAGCTGTTCTGCCCGGCGACCGAGCTCTGATTGGCCAGCCTGATTGTAACAAAGAAATTAGAACAGGCTCCGATTAAAGATTTTACGCAGCTTCGCGGTCCATCAGTTTTGGACTCGGTGTGAAGGAAGGCGTAAACATAGGCGTGTTCTTTTTCAAAACTCGACCTGCGTTTTTTTGACCACAAAAATCGGACTCGGTGTGAAAAGGCCTTTACTGTCCATCAAATGTGGGGTTTTGCTCAAGACATTTTACTCATCGTGTTATACTGGTTATATTCACAGGTGACCTCAGACTTTTGGCCCTCGGTGTATGTAGTGTGTATTTCTAACACTGACAAAAAGCAATCCATAAGTACTGAAAACTAAAGTACGACTACTATTGATAATTAATAATAAAAATAGGAATGACTGCAGACATACAGACAACGTGGAAAAATTGTTTCGACACCGAACACCTCAACATAAGTTTAATCATCATGGTCATTACAGATCAGAATCACTTTATTCCCCGAATTTTACGCAGTACACTGGAACTTGCCTTGGCATGTTCAACACCCATCCCACACACACACAGTGTTGGTAAACATATGCTGTACGGGGACTTTCCATTGACCTAATGATTACTGCAGCTTAGTAACGCAGCACCTACACTTAACCATAATATAAATAACAAAAAGGGAAACTTTCAGATATTTTAGTTTCATTTTGTGTAAACAAGCCATTAGTTACAGTGGGGCAAAAAAGTATTTAGTCAGCCACTGACTGTGCAAGTTCTCCTGCTTAGAAAGATGAGAGAGGTCTGTAATTCATCATAGCTACACTTCAACTATGAGAGACAAAATGAGGAAAAAAATCCAGGAAATCACATTGTAGGATTTTTAAAGAATTTAATTGTAAATCATGGTGGAAAAAAAATATTTGGTCACCCACAAACAAGCAAGATTTCTGGATCTCACAGACCTGTAACTTCTTCTTTAAGAAGCTCTTCTGTCCTCCACTCGTTACCAGTATTAATGGCTCCTGTTTGACCTCGTTATCTGTATAAAAGGCACCTGTCCACAGCCTCAAACAGTCAGACTCCAAACTCAACCATGGCCAAGACCAAAGAGCTGTCGAAAGACACCAGGAAGAAAATTGTAGACCTGCACAAGGCTGGGAAGAGTGAATCTACAATAGGCAAGCAGGTTGGTGTGAATAAATCAACTGTGGGAGCAACTGTAGGAAAATGGAATGCATACAAGACCATTGATAATCTCCCTCGATCTGGGGCTCCACGCAAGATCTCATCCCGTGGGGTCAAAATGATCATGAGAATGGTGAGCCAAAAAATCCCAGACTACACGGAGGGGAATCTTGATGAAATGACCTGCAGAGAAGCTGGGGGACCAAAAGTAACAAAAGGCTACCAACCAGTTAAACACCACTACGCCCGGGGGGACTCAGATCCTGCAGTGCCAGCGTGACACCCCTGCTTAAGCCAGTACATGCCCAGGCCCCGTCTGAAGTTTGCCAGGAGAGCATATGGATGATCCAGAAGAAGAGGGGCGATTGGAGAATATCACATGCGGTCAGATTAAACCAAAATAGAACTTTTTGGTAAAACCTCATTGTGTTTGGAGGAGGAAGAATGCTGAGTTGTGCCATACCTACTGTGAAGCATGGGGGTGGAAACATCATGCTTTAGGGCTGTTTTTCTGCAGAGGGGACAGGACGACTGATCCGTGTTAAGGGAAGAATGAACGGGGCCATGTATCGTGAGATTTTAAGCCAAAACCTCCTTCCATCAGTGAGAGCATTGAAGATGGAACGTGGCTGGGTCTTCCAGCATGCCAATGATCCCAAACACACCGCTCAGGCAACGAAGGAGTGGCTCCGTAAAAAGCATTTCAAGGTCCTGGAGTGGCCTAGCCAGTCTCCATACCTCAGCCCCCCCCCATAGAACATTTGTTGAAATTTCGTGTTGACCAGCGACAGCTCCCAAACATCACTGCTCTAGAGATCTGCATGGAGGAATGGGCCAAAATACCATCTACGGTGTGTGCCAACCTGGTGAAGACTTACAGGAAACGTTTGACCTCTGTCATTGCCAGCAAAGGTTATGTTACAAAGTATTGAGTCGAACTTTTGTTATTGACCAAATACTTATTTTCCGCCATAATTTACAATTAAATTCTTTTAAAATCCTACAATGTGATTTCCTGGATTTTGTTTCTCATTTTGTCTCTCAAAGTTGAAGTGTAGCTATGATGAAAATTACAGACCTCTCTCATCGTTCTAATTAGGAGAATTTGCACAATCAATGGCTGACTAAATACTTTTTTGCCCCACTGTATGTGTTTCGGAACATCAAACCAATTTAAACAACACAAGTAAACACAAAGTGCAGTTTTCAAATGAAGGTGTTTATTATTAAGGGAGAAAAAAATCCAAACCTACATGGCCCTGTGTGAAAAAGTGATTGGCTCCCTTGTTAAAACATAACATAACTATGGTTTATCACACCTGAGGTCACTGTCTCTAGCCACACCCAGGCCTGATTATTGCCACACCTGTTCTCAATCAGGACATCACTGAAACAGGACCTGCCTGACAAAGTGAAGTACACCAAAAGAACCTTAAAAGCTACACATCATGCCGAGATCCAAAGAAATTCAGGAACAATTGAGAAATAAAGTCATTGAGATCCATCAGTCTGGAAAGGGTTATAAAGCCATTTCTAAAGCTTTGGGACTCCAGCGAACCACAGTGAGAGCCATTATCCACAAATGGCAAAGACATGGAACAGTGTTGAACCTTCCCAGGAGTTTCCAGCCGACCAAAATTACCTCAAGAGCGCAGCAACAGCTCATCCAAGAGGTCACAAAAGACCCCACAGCAACATCCAAAGAACTGCAGGCCTCACTTGCCTCAGTTAAGGTCAGTGTTCATGCCTCCACCATAGAGAAAGAGACTGGGCAAAAAATGGCCTGTATGGCAGAGTTCCAAGACCAAAACCACTGCTGAGCAAAAAGAACATTAAAGCTCGTCTCAGTTTTTCCAGAACACATCCTGATGATCCCCAAGACTTTTGGGAAAGCATTCTGTGGACTGACGAGACAAAAGTTGAACTCCTTGGAAGGTGTGTGTCCCATTACACCTGGTGTAAAAGTAACACAGCATTTCAGAAACAGAACATTATAGCAGCAGTAACATATGGTGGTGGTAGTGTGATGGTCTGGGGCTGTTTTGTTGCTTCAGGACCTGGAAGACTTGCTGTGATAAATGGAACTATGAATTCTGCTGTCTACCAAACAATCCTGAAGGAGAATGTCCGGCCATCTGTTGGTGACCTCAAGCTGAAACGAACTTGGATTCTGCAGTAGGACAATGATCCAAAACACACCAGCAAGTCCAGCTATGAATGGCTGAAGAAGAACAAAATGAAGACTCTGGAGTGGCCTAGTCAAAGTCCTGACCTGAATCCTATTGAGATGCTGTGGCATGAGCTTAAAAAGGCCGTTCCTGCTGGAAAACCCTCCAATGTGGCTGAATTACAACAATTCTGCAAAGATAAGTGGCCAAAGTTCCTCCACAACGCTGTAAAAGACTCACTGCAGGCTATGGCAAATACTTGGCTGCAGTTGTTGCTGCTAATGGCGGCCCAACCAGTTACTAGGTTTAGGGGGCAATCACTTTTTCACACAGGGCCATGTAGGTTTGGAATTTTTTTTTCTCCCTTAATAATAAACACCTTCATTTAAAAACTGCATTTTGTGTTTCCTTGTGTTGTCTTTGGCTAATATTTAAATTGGTTTGATGTTACGGAACACTTAGGTGTGACATACATGCAAAAAAATAGGAAATCAGGAAGGGGGCAAACACTTTTTCACACCACTGTACATAGACTATTATACAAATATCATAGGAAACAACAGAGAAATATGAAAAATAAGGGTTAGTAGGGGCAGCGACTGCCTGAGGGAAGTGACTTTTATGGTGCTGTGTAATTATGCAGAAATCTTGGTTACCAGAAGGGAGATCTTGCACTAAAGGGTTATTGGGTCTGACACAATGTTCACAGCGGGCATTTATCCAGTCAGTGTCTGTGGTATGAGTGGGCACAGGCTCCTGTTTGTGCCTTCCGGGGCTGGCCCAAACCACGCCATTATGGACCGAGCTCTCTATATTTGAGATGTAGCCATATTCAGCTTATGCAGTTTCCTTAAGGAAATCTTCCAGTGAAGGACTTGCCGCATCATTTATAGTACAGGACTCTGTCACATATGGGTTTTTATTGGAAGAGCTTAGAGAGGCAGTGTGTTCATCTCATTCCTAGGCTCGCTCATCATGACTACTGGTGATGCCAATCTGCATGGTGTCACTGGGAAACAGGGAACAGGATCGATGATGGACGATTGAAACACTGGAATTCTGCATGATTAAATACGCCGGTGAAAACTTGGGGTTGTTGTTTAGCTATTCTGCTATTTTGGCTTCTGAATTGTAGGGTTGTGTTTCATATTAACAAAACCAAAATGAGTCAGTTAATGGTTCTGAATGTCAGTTTCGATTCATTTTTGATTAATTGCACCGCTCTAGTTTGGCTCCACTTTGAGAAAGCAAAACGGCTAAGTGTAATATGCATAGAAAGTAGATCTGTTATAAAGGAGGTTACACGTCTAACATGATCAAAACATCTAAAGTGGTAGCATGATACTGAGCTTCAGCAGCGCTTCCTTAGCTCAGATGCTGCATTAGAGAGAGGGAGAGTCTGAAACACTTAACGTGAACAAAGCTTAACGTGGCTCATTGTCCCAGGAAAACCAAACTTCTCTCAGTTTCTACTGATCATAAGTAATCTCCACTGCTGAAATGATGAACCTGTGATCCAAAAGGAAAGGAATCATTTTTACTTTAAGATTTTTCTTCATTATAAGTAAAAGAAATCTTCTCAGAAGTTGAGATCACCAACCAGGGGCGATTCTAGGACCAGAAATGTAGGGGAGCTCAGCAGCCAATGAGACCGAATCCTTCATCATGTTTTTTTTTAAACAAAAACAAATCTGACTTTTTGGGTGGGGGAAACACTGTGATCGGAAAGACATCGACCGATCTGAGAAAACTTCCTTTAATGCTGAGCCTGTGAGCCACAAAGTCATCTCTTGCTCTAAAAGACTGTGAGATAATGAGGGATAAACAATAAAGACAACGTAAATAAGATCAATAAAGAAAGGTAACCATGCCTGAGGTACGATTTCTTTCCGAGAGAGAGTGGATCATACCATTGGTGGCAGTATTTTAAAAATATGATGTTTAAACAATAGATATTCTATGGTTTTAACAGTGTTTTCAGGCTTATAGACAAGCCTTCTTTTTAAAAAAACAACAACAAAACCATGTTCTCTTATTTTTAATGGTGCCCGGAATTGTTGACTGAACGTGGACAATTCTTGGACAATTCTGCAAGGAAGGACGAACAAATATTCATCAAACAAATCGTGTGCAAATAAAGCAGGAAATATATTATAATGGGTTTTCATTTGGAGCAGAAAGACAAAAGGTGCATTCTGAGTGCATGAGCACAAGAACGTGGCTTGTTGTGAGAACTGAAATGGTTTTGTGGCATGTGGAGAACGTGTTAAAGATCAGAATCCTGATTATATGAGAGTCTGCAGAAAGCAGATGGAGGCGCAGATTTGTTTGTTGACACAAAAACACTGTGCTTAGTTCACAAGCTGAAACAACAAGACGAGAAAGTAACGCAACCTCATCAACAAACACACACACAGAGGATACGTCCAACACAACATACCTGACATACTGTAGCACCGGTCCTGTTAATGCCCATAAACCCACTGGGCAATTAGAGGCAGTTGCCTGGCAGAGAGAAGAAGCTGATTTGATCGGAGCTGTTGGTTTAACAGGGTATAAGAATCTCTCAACAACAACTCTACAAATTCCTGCAGCTCTGCCATTCATAAACACTTTTAATCAAAGGCCGGTGTGTGTGTTATAAGGCTCGTGTTAAACTTATACAAAACCCAGAGCTCTGAGCAATGCAGAAAGTAACACGGTGTGATAACAGTTCACCACGCTTCCTTCACATGGAGAACTTTAGGTTTTTGAAAAGCACCTTCAGCACCTCCCACAACGCCGGATACTAGTGATTAGGAACAGGAGTGGAACTGTAAGGGTTTAGTGCAGCGTCTCATGGAAAGCATGAGGTAATGTCGTAGTCATGACCGCTAGAGCCAGGTCTGAATCAAGACCAAGGCTTTTAGCAGTCGAACCCCGAGTCGAGAGCAAAACCAGATTCATTTTTCTCAATCAAACAAAAATAAAAAGAAGAAAATGGGCACAAAACTAGCTTGTTCTCACTTCATATTCATTACCATTCATTATACATGATATATTAATAAATAATATTATATTTCATCATATATTTTGTGAAATATAACATTAAATAATATACAGTATAGCCTAAATGGGTATTAATTATTATTATATTCAAGTTATATTCAATTATATTCAATTATATTAAATTATATTCGGGGACTGTGGTGGCCTAGCAGTTAAGGTACTGGACTCTGGACCAGAAGGTCCTGGGTTCAAATCCCACATCTGAAAAACTGCGACTGTTGGGTCCTTGAGCAAGACCCTTAACCCACAATTGCTTGGATTGTAAGACTGTATCAATTGTAAGTCGCTCTGGATAAGGGTGTCTGCTAAATGCTGTACATGTAAATGTAAGTCTTAGTCAAACTAAGGTAATGTAAGTTGTGGAAGCAAATGATGATGTTTCCCTTCTTCTCTCAAACTTACCACCTTACCCAAAGACCGAGACCGAACTGAAGTACTACAACACTAGAGGTCCAGTTCTGGCCTTGTATGCCTGTTGTGGTTTTGATGATGTTCTCATAGTTCTGGATGATGAGGACTCCTGATTTAGGGAGGTTCAGATTTGCGAACCAGAGCGCCACCAACCAGGTCACTAAGGGCAGTTCCCAGTTCATGTCTGTGTCTAGGGTACCCATCAGAGTACCATTTCCTCCTGTGTCTGGTTGCAGAACCCCCATCGATTATTTCGGTGCATTGATTTATGGAACCATCTGTTTTGTCTTGCTTGTGGCCGGCCTCACCAGGAGCTTCCACCTTTCTCATTTCTGAGCTCCTCCAGGTTTTAATGGAAGGTCTGGACCATAAGCAGATCTTCATAAGAACTCCTTCATCACCATTAACACCAGGACCTGTTTGAGAGCAGTCCAAGAAGAATTTCATAAAGGTAAAGGTGGGCTCAAAAATCCTCGAGTCATTCTATTAAATGAGCAGCATTTGCTTGTTGTAACTCTTAAAAATGACTTGATTTTCTATATTTTTTCAACACCGAATCTAACAACACACACATTTACAGTGGTGCTTGAAAGTTTGTGAACCCTTAAGAATGTTCTAGGTGATCACATGAATCAAATTAATTAAAAATCACATTATTAAAAATAAGAGAGAACGCTTTTGGTCTTTCCATGGTCCAGAAGAATGTTAGGATAACAGGACTGAGTAACTAAAATGTGTATTTAAAAGTAAAATATTAAGGGTTTCTTATGAAAAAAAATACTTAAGTCATATATGGGATATGGAGACACAACATTGGAGAGTAAAAACATTTCTGAAGGACTTTAATTATTATTGTGCATTGTAAAGTGTAATGTTAGAGACCAGGGACAGCTAACCAATCATATTTGTGTTTTAGGTAGTTTTTAGCAATGTTGCATGGACACATTGCTTAATAACAGAATGTCTTTTTACAGTTAATTCTATGAATCTACACACGCAGCGTCCTGGGGACGGAAACGGCTCTGGTTCGGTGGGATGGCTCTCATATGATTGCATGTTTGTGTGCGTCGGTACTTTCATGATGCTTTAACTATTCGAGTCAGACAGACATGAGTCAGACTGTGTGAATGCGCTGTCCCAAGACAGGGTGATTCCCACTGCATCCTCTGTCCCGTTCTGCATTATTTCTGGATTCTAACTCAGCTGTAATGTAATGAGCTCCAGACCTGCGTGTGAAGAGCCTGTGCATGTGCAAAACCTCTGTGGTTTCTTCGTAAGGCTCTGTTCTCGAGGCTGCTTCCTTCCTACACTTATCAGAGAAGCTGCAGCGCAGTGAGCTTTCAAAATAAAAACAGGAGGCACCCAAATCATTAAGATGCACGTCGTTCCTGCATGACGCAACAACGGCAGAAACATCCCGCAATTATAAGCCATGAAACAAGAATTCAGAAGAACCCCGTCTTCCCAAAACTTTAGGCGATGACTTTGTTCGACTTGCTTTTTTTTTGTAACTGTAGGAAAAGTTTCCCTGGAACGCTAGCCTCAGGCTGTGTCGAAACACTGCCAGTCAGTACACAAAAAACACACCGCTGCACCCACACATCCGATAGGGTTATTGTCCTTATCATTAAAATCATTTACCTACTGTACTAAACCCATAGATGACCTTACCCGATATATTAATGGCTGTAGTACAACAACAGCTACTTTTAACTGGGAACAAGCCAAGTAAGAAGAGCTCAAACTCAGCCACCAGAGTTAAAGGCGCTCGTTTCTCAGAGTTTCTGCACACCTCTCAGTTCCCCGCTCTCTTCTGAATGCCTGCTCGGGTCGTAAATACAACGAGAAATACGTATCGCTGTCACATAAAGGCAGTTCCCAATTATATAAATGTGTTTGTGTGTGTGTGAGAGTGAGAGAGTTCCTAATAGCGTGCAATACCTCCTATTCTTCTGAAATCAGATGTTTTGTGCTTGTTCACGTTTGGGAAGGTTTCTGTTTAATACTTAAATGCGATCGGTTTGTTATACGCGTTGTTACACGCAGATTAAACTATTCAACTAGTAAAAGATCGGAGCACTTCTTCCACCATGGAGAGTTCATGCAATGTGCAATTGTCTTTATCTAGGTTACAAACAGCGAGGTCTACGTAGTAAGTTGAACGTACCAAGTCCGTACTACCCAGTACACAAGTCCAAACTTTGCATGCTTGGTATTGACAAAAGAACAGTCTTAATACAGGAACATGACTAACTACAGGGAGGGAATTATGAATAAACACCATATGTTGTAAGTATTTTCTCTCAAAATACAAAATACGCAAAATCAGATGTAGACATGATGTGTGCATTTACTGTGTTCTGTGGCATCTCACAATTTCATCCTGTCCCTTTCCAGTACAGATAATTCACACCGGCTGTTCGTTTGTTCAGCCAAAGAAAATCTAGCATGTGGTAAAGACATTTGGCCTAAAACAGTCCAGAGGCAGGACGGGCACAAACAAAGGCACAAAGCTCTACACCTTCTATTTTTAAATATATTTTATTTACATTAAGTGCTATACCTATAACAGATTTGCTTTTCTTCCACAAAAGTTGAACGTCAAACGTTATGTAACATATATTCTGACTGAATTTTGTTTTGGTTTTCTTCTGCAAAGCATGCCAGTGCCCTGGGACACCAACCCATCACAGGGCTGGCAGGGGCTGCTGTTGTAGCACAGATTCCCCAACCAGACTCCCCTTCCTCAGACAGACACAGGCATGCCTTCATGTGATCCCTGACACTTCCCGTACCCGCTTCATCTGATGCAGGGTCCCAGACGAAAGAGGAGGGTTGCCTGGCATGGACAGTCCAGACAGTGAAAGTTCAGGTTGTGCTTTGTGTGATTTTGGTTGTTTAAATAAACTAATGGATAAAATAAAGTTGACTCTGTGTGCATTATGCTTTGCAGAGGGACCCATTTTGAAAACTTTAGATTTTTACTTTTTCCCTGACTTTGACCTTTTAAATATTACTTAAGAAGCAGCTCAGTTGCTGTACACACTGTAATGATGCTCATCTTCCAGTGCAAGTTTCAGTTTGACTCTGTTTTCGCCTCTTCTTTGTTATCTCTGACTCTGCACAAAGCAGGTCTGCCATCCTCCTGCACTGGCATAATTCTGACATGAAATAAACCGCATGATGTGTGTAAGTTTACCCAGAATGAGGGCTGAGATCACTGACTGAAACTGTGTACGCATCAAATAAACCCGTCTTCGTGATCAGCTACGTCATGCTAAAAATTCATTCATTCAGTTTACACCCCAAATCAGCAAAGGTTGGGACAGTGCAGAAAATGGCTTTGATTTTTACCTCATTGCAGACAGTCTTTTTCTGGTTAACCTCATTTAATTTGTTAATAAACATCCATTCCTGCATTTCCGGCCTAAAACACATTCCAAAAAAATTGTTTCAGTAAGCATGTACCACTTTGTAATGTCGCCATTCCTTCTCACAACATCCTCCACTCGTTCTCTATTAGGGACAGGTCAGGACTGCAGGCCTCTTCTTCCACAGCCACACCTTTGCAATGTGTGCAGCATGTGCTTTTGTTTTATGTTTTGTTTTATTAATAAATGCTGGACGTCCCTGATAAAGATGTCGCCTTGAAGGCAGCTTATGTTGCTCTAAAATCTCAGTGTACTTTTCTGCATTAATGCTTTTTACCCTTTTACCCAGGGCCCTGACCCGACCCCATACCATGCCAGAGCCTGGCTTTTGGACTTTCTTTCATCTTTGGTCCAAAGAAGTTCTGTGATACCGATGGGTCTGAGCACAATCCCCGCTCCCACTGTATGATGGTCCATCCCAGATGCCTCCGAGCCCAGAGAAGCCGACGCCCCTTCTGGACATGGTTATAACATAAGGCTTCTTTTTAGCACAGTAACGTTTTAAGTGGTATCTGTGAATGTGACTCTGTATTGTAGAGCTTGATAAAGGTTTGATAAAGGAATCCCTTGCCCATGTGGTTCTATCAGCTATTGATGAATGATGGTTCTTGATGCAGTGCCATCTGAGGGAGTGGAGATCACCCCTCTCCAGTTTAAGCTCGTGCTCTTACCCTTTCCTTTGAATCGTTTGATGGTATTTTGCACCATAGAGGGAGAAATATGGAAATCCCTTCCAGTCTTTTTTTGAGGAACATCGTTTTTAAACATTTCAGTCATTGTCCCACACATTTGCTGATACATTGGAGATCCTCTGATCATCTTTGAACCTCAAAGACTCAGCCTTTCGTGGATACTGCGTTTGTACCAAATTACAATCACCAGTTTTCTCATTTCTAGCCCTAAATTACCCCGTCCCAACTTTTGTTGGAATGTCTTGCAGGTCTGAAATGCAGGAATGGATGTTTATTAACAAATGAAATGAAGTTGACCAGAAAAAAAACATGAAATATCTCAGGTCCATACGGTCTGCAATGAAAGGTTTTTTTTTTAAATAAAAAAACATTTTCAGATTTGGGGTTATATTATATACTGACGAGGAAATGAAGTGTACACCTTGTACTTTTCTCGGAATCAGAAGCTAAATATAACACCGAGCGTTCATCTGAGTGTGACATCACTCAGTCACTCAGTCAGCTGCAGGATGTCGGCACTGACCAATCGATCTTATCTTCAGGAAATCCCACTGAAGATCCTAGACAGCTGCTTCTGCTTATGGTTCTCTTAGCCCATGTCTTTCCAATCCTATCATGTTCTTTCAATACTGCAGTGCACATTAGGGTTTAATGAGCTTATAATCTCGCGATGAATCATTCTACCTTAGCAGCTTCGGCTGTAGTGAGTGCAAACGATGATTCCAGGAAAACCGCAGCTTTGAGAGCAGCGTAAGACCCTGTAATCTGATGATCTGATATTCTGCAGAACGAGAAAAGGGGTCACTTCTGCAAACCAAACCGCACCGAGGCTCAGTTAGCAAGATGCTGCAGTGCTGAGTCAATTCAGAGACAACAAAGGTGATCACGTTAAATTTTCCGTTTTATTATTTACTCAGTAAAATCTGTCCTCACGCTGCACTCTAAACTGTAACAGTGTCCTAGAAAAAATCCTCTAATGTATTTATTTTACATATTTATGTATATATGCAGTATATATATATGAAGGACCTCTGTCCGAAACATCCTGTTCCTCTGGAAATTGTGTACTTCAAATTTTTATCATCTGAATATTTAGCCTGGAAGTTACATCATCCTACATCCTTTTCTCCTTCCACTTCGGATTGCTCCAGAGTCCTAAAGGCATTCCGCTACATCTTTAGGAGGCATAGCAGAAGGAAGGGTTTTATAGGGGTAATAAAGCAGCCGGCTGTGGAAGGAGAAAGGGTCAGAAGCAAGCAATGTAGGATGACCTCATCTCCAGGCTGCCCCTGGTGCTCATCATCCTGAAAACAAAGCTGTGAAATAAAGAAAACAAAAGGGTAGTCACATATACTGAAATTATATATACTGTAACTATTTATATAAGGATAATTACACATTATTTTCCTTGTTTTTTATTTACCTCTTTTTCTTCTGTCTATATTTCTGTCTTTTTATAATTATTTATTTGTTTTGTTTTTTTATTAGTTTGCATCTGTTCCAATTTCTTTCTTTCTGTCTTTCTTTCTTTGTGAATACTTTATTTAGTCTTAATTCAGGTTTTGATTCCACTTATCCTGGTCAGAACGCCAATCCATCATCCAAAACCCAGTAAAATCATCAACCATCAACCATATATCAGATGGATATACAGTGGTGTGAAAAAGTGTTTGCCCCCTTCCTGATGTCCTATTTTTTTGCATGTTTGTCACACATAAGTGTTTTGGAACATCAAACCAATTTAAATATTAGTCAAAGACAACAAGTAAACACAAAATGCAGTTTTTAAATGAAGGTGTTTATTATTAATAGATTATTAATGGCCCTGTGTGAAAAAGTGATTGCCCTCTAAACCTAATATCTGGTTGGGTCGCCCTTAGCAGCAACAACTGCAGCCAAGCGTTTGCCATAACCTGCAATGAGTCTTTTACACCGTTGTGGAGGAATGTTGGCCACTCATCTTTGCAGAATTGTTGTAATTCAGCCACATTGGAGGGTTTTCCAGCAGGAACGGCCTTTTTAAGCTCATGCCACAGCATCTCAATAGGATTCAGGTCAGGACTTTAACTAGGCCACTCCAAAGTCTTCATTTTGTTCTTCTTCAGCCATTCAGAGCTGGACTTGCTGGTGTGTTTTGGATCATTTTCCTGCTGAGAGAACGCTGAGAGAACGCTGACCACTGACGCAAGGATTGCGAGGATCTGGCAACCCAGACTCGTTCTCCCCGATTGCACACAGGACGCACGCTGTTTTGTAGCTGTTAGCAGTTTATTACCTTTGAACTATTTTAATTCCCGATCGCATCTGTATCGTATATAATCGTATATATAGTAGGTTTTTACAAAATCTTAATCATTTTCTTCTCGTACCGGCGGATTATATTTTTTTGCCGCTAATCGTTATTTAGTAACTTTACAGGTATACCGGCTTGTGTTTGCAGTAGTTAGCCATTAGCTCATCACCAGAGTTGCATCTTCTTTTACAGTAGTGTGTGTTTTTATAACTTTTTTGCAGTCTTTTCCCACCTTCTTTCTGAGACTTAGTTTTTTGTGACGCTTTATATTAACTTAACTTGTATTAACGCTTTAATCGAGCATTGCATTGGACCATCGGCTGCAGCTGAACCATATCTTCACTCAGCACCCCACAACACCACCCAAAGCTAAGTACCTTTAATTCATTAATTGTGTTAACATGGCTTCTGCTGCGCTTGTTCCCTGTGCCGAGTGTGGCATGTTTAGCTATTCTTCATCTGTCATTAGTGTAAATTTTACTTGTGATAGGTGTAGGCTTGTAGCCAGTCTGACGGAGAAGATTGTAGTGTTAGAGGCGCGCATCCAGACATTAGAGAAGGCTAGCTCAGCTCCTAGCTTAGCAGATCTGGATGCCACAGGTGAAGTTAGAGCCCCAGCCCCGGCAGAGCCCTCGCAGCAGGGCAAGTGGGTGATGGTTCGACGACGTAGTCGTAAGGCTAGTCCACAAGAGCACCACTCTTTACCTGTTCACGTGTCCAACAGGTTTGCCCTCCTCAGTGAAACACCCACTGAGCAGCCTGTTGAAAGAGCTCTGGTCATAGGTGACTCTATTTCACGACACGTGAAACTTGCTA